>JAODAL010044738.1:0-32580 GCA_025379985.1 Phyllomedusa bahiana | reverse complement strand
CGGGAAAAAGGAAACACATGTCGAAAAAATTTTTCAGGTCTGGGGCAGCTTTATCCCCCTACTTCCACAGAGAATACAGGGGGCCATTAGGGAGTGTTTCACTCATACCACATGGTTTCAGGAACAGGTACTAATGGGAGAGCCACCAATTTAGAAGGGGTTGTGACCTGACCTACCCAAATGACGAAATTATCCAGCTCTGCCTTTGGCTTGCTTCTGGGGGCCCGGGAATTCAGTCTTAAACAATAAAACAAGATGTTGGTGGCAGAAAGCGACAGTCATGCTGATCGGCCGCCTTATCAGGATCAGAGGTGGGGGGGTGGACTTGGGGAACGGAGCACTTATTGATGTATGTTGTATTGATGTATGTTGTATTGATGTATGTGTTTAAATTGGTAATGCAGAGTGCACAATCTTTGCACTTTTTGTTCTCAATACTTATTTACAGGGCATGTTCTATAATATACTTTGTGTCACTTACTAAAGACATTTAACAATTGTATGTTGGGGGGTAAGGGGGAAAAATAAGAAAAGCATTGCATTTCGGAATGTTTCATCGTAGGCTGTAAATGGACTGGATATCATGATGGTCATTGTATCCCTGTGAATTTCACTTGTGTGATTCATATTCTTATTGCATGTTCTGGAATGCTTAATAAAAAGATTTAAAAGAAAATAATGTGTCTTGGAGACCGTCAACACACAGGTCAAGAGCTGTGGACGGCTCTGCGCAACAAGACCGAGAAGTGGCTGGGTGACAAGAACCTGGTGCCAGGCAAGGTGGTGTGCGACAATGGGCGAAATCTCCTTGCCGCCCTTAAGATCGGTAGGCTGGAGCACATCCCTTGCCTGCCTAATGTCATGAACCTCGTCGTCCAGAAATTTCTAAAGTGCTACCAGGGTCTTGATTGCCTGCTGAGGAAGGCTCGACGTTTGAGCTTACATTTCCAGTATTCGCACCCTGCTTAGTCCCGGCTGGCTGCATTACAGTGTCAGCTTGGCCTCCCCGTCAACTGTCTCATTGTTGACGTGGCAACACGCTGGAATTCCACCCTCCACATGCTCCAGCGATTGTGACAGCAGCCACAATGTAATGCCATTACACAGTATGAAGTGGCGCATGGCCTGACAAGCAGCGGTGCGGACCTCGGGGTGTTGAGCCATCGAGAGTGGAGGCAGGTGAAAGACCTCTGCACCATCCTTGCGAGTTTTGAAGAAGCCACCAAAATGGTCAGTGAGGACAATGCCCTTTTATTCCTTTCCAACGGGTTTACTACTATTTCACTAAATAATAGAATATGAATACAACATCAAGAAACAAAGTAACAAAAAAACAGGAACCATACACACTGCTGTATCACAGCAAGACATTATTTTTCATGCCTCCATCAACTCAAGTTCCTCTCTATTTGACCAAATAAAAAGTACTGAATAGACTTAGGGGTTTAACATTACAATTTTGTGCAACTGGTAGATGTAGGAACTCACTTCTTCCTCTTCGGTTCCCCTTGTCTGGTTAATGAGGAAACTTGGGTCCACCTGATTCCATTGGTAAAGCTTATTATACCACTTTGCCTGTATCACTTCTTGAAGGTTTCTCCTGTTGGAACAAATTCATGAGATGTTCTCGGACACCTTCTTGGAGCCATACAGCCCTGTCGCTCCCTCCAATGGAACCATCAAAACTTTGGTAAACTATCTTGTTAATAATGGATCTTATCTGATTTATCTTCACAAGGTCGTCCACTTTAAAGCAGACGTCGAAAGCCAATTCAATTTCATGTTCAGGCCAAACTGCAAGGTTACTGTATTTTGCCATCCCAGTCCACAAAGGACGCCTGTATATTCTCTTCTTTTGTCATCAACTTTGAGCTCTATAACAGGAGCAAAGAGCATGCTGACGAGTGATGGATGGAAGCAGCGATGTCTCTCTTAACATGAGCATAGACCCAGTGGCATTTACTGATAGTGATGCAGCAACAAAGATTCTCTGGTGAGTCACTTCTGGAGTGTCATTAACAACAACTGAGTTTATGCTTTCTTTTTCAATCCACACTGACCTGAATTTGGAAACTCTCATCAGACTATGAAACTGGACCTCATATGGGTGGAAGGGGCCGTGAAGAATAACCTTACTGTTTGAACCAAATTGGTTATTCTGGTAGCTTTCCAGCAGGCTGTCAATTAGGTCCTTCTCAGCTTTTCTACTGAATCCATGTGTCTCTATGGATTCACAGATGTTACTGCCCGAGAACAGTTCTGTCAGCACGCCATTGCTTTGTTTTGATTCATAAGACTCCTCAGCCGTTCTGCATAACCATCAGATGTCTATTATACTGACTTCTTCAAGAGTCTCGAAATATCGATACACATCAACATGCAGGATGCCGTGTACAATGGAGAAGACTTTAACCACGAGTGTGCACCCGCTGACTAAGGTGTTAAACTTCATACTAGCCGCACGATTCCACTGTTCTCCACACATTAGTGATCTTGCTGATGGCCTCAAAGGCCTGAAAAGGAAGATTTAGAAGATGGCTGGGAATTTCTTTTAAAAGATTTAGATCAACTTCTAACTGGCATTTCTTCGTCACAATTTTTAACAGTGGCCAAGAGGTCATTTGTAAAATTTTTGGGGTCCGTGTGCTGTAAACAAACAACTATAATCCAGGTCCTATTGTAAAAAATCTGGTTTCTAACTGGCCTTTCTTCGTCACAATTTTTAACAGTGGCTGAGAGGTCATTTTTCAAATTTTTGGGGTCATGATGCTGTCAAAAACAGCTATAATCCAGGTCATTTGGTACAGAAATGTGGTTTTTAAGTGGCATTTCTTCCTTATAATTTTTAACAGTGACCGAGAGGTAATTTTTCAAATTTTTGGGGTCATGGTGCTATGAAAAACAGGCTATACTACAGGTCCTATTGTAAAAAATGTGGTTTCTAATGGGCGTTTGTTCTTCACAATTGTCCACAGTGGCTGAAAGCTCATTTTTCGAATTTTTGGGGGCATGCTGCTGTCAAAAACAAGCTATCATCCAGATCCTATTCCCAAAAATGTTTTTTAAAAAACACTTTTATTCTGGCTACTTTTATTGAAAATGTAATTTTCCTGGCTTTGGGATCAAACAGCTGGAAAAGAAAGCGATATTCAAGGTTCTATTCAAATAAATCTTGTTTCAAATACTCATTTCTTGCTGTTAATTTTACTCTTGGTGTCAATAGGGGCATTTCAGCTGGTTTTGGGGTCAGGCTATTGTGAAAGGGGTGCCAGGGGTGCAAATAGGGCAGTACTCCGGTCAGTGGCCCTCTGCCTATGTCAATATACATGCACATCTACAAGAAGGGCAACATTGTGCACATTAAGGGTATGGGCACCATAGAAAAAAGGCATGCCACCTAAATGTTATCATTCATGGCAATACTGCCAGGATCTACAATGTGAAAAAGCATGCTATTGAAAAACAACACACCACATATATGACACCACCAGACCACCACCAAAACCACACCACACTACCACCACATATATGACAAGTTGTTGGTCCCTGGTGCAAAAAGTGATAGGGGTCTCCTGCCAGTTACCAGGGCCCCCATTTCCAAAAAGGTGCCCTTGGTTTTGCGTCAAAGGGGCCCTTTAAAACCACCCTGTTTACTGTTTGTACTTGCTGTGGCAAATAAATTTTTGTTTTCGGTTAGCCTTTAAACAATGGATTATTTTAGCCTGTGATTTTTTTCTGGGGACTTTTTGTACCCCTAATTTTTTTTTGCCTAAAAGTAGCCCCCATATCCAGTTATGTTTTGGATGAAAATTTCCAGCTTCCCCTCCCCTTTTTTGGGGGGTAAAAAGGGAAGCTGGTTTTCCTCCCCCTTAAATTTTTTAAGGGAAAAAAGGAGTTAAAAGGGGGTTTTTTTGCCAAAAATTCCTTTTTCATCCCTCCTCCCACTTCTTCAGCTCGTTTGCTCAAAAGGGGGGCGTTTTGTGATTTGTTTAAAATTGTATATCAGGTAAACCCACGGATGACTTCACCATCCCTTTCCTCTTTTTAGGCAAAAAAAAGGTCTTTTTAAAGTCAGAACTGTAAGCAGCTACATTGTATCTCAGAGGAAAAAACTTTTGCCCCCGGGCAAAAGGGTCCTCGGCTAAAAACCCCCTGCAGGAACCAAACCTGGGTTTTTTATTTCTCTTTATCATCATGTACCCCCATTGAGGTTTTTTTTTTTAATTTATTTACACGTTTGGCAAAATTTTACAAAGGGAGGACAGGGGACTGGGTAAAAATTACAGCCCCCTGGGGTTTAAAAACACTCAGTAGCTGCCTGAGAAAAGAGGTGATGTCCGAGCATGTGGACCAGGGCCCCTGAGGAGCCCCAAGGCCTGGTCGTTTTCCCCTGGGGACGGATGAAAACAATGGATCACAAAAGGAGCAGCTAAGAAAAAAACGGGGAAATTTTTTAATAATGATGAATGGTGAAAAGTTTTTAGGGGTAATTTACAAATTTTCCCACGTTTTTTTACTTTGTAAAAAAAACCCCTTTTAAATTTCGACACGAGGATCAAACAATGGGGGATGATTCAACAAAATTGGGAAATTTGTTTGATGAGATTTTTGGGGCCGAATCCCCCTTTCACAAATTTGGAAAATAGCAATGCAAAATATTTTTTACATAATAAAAATGTTTTTTTTTTTTAATGCTTAAACATAAAAAGAAACTTTTATTTTTTTAAATTTTATCAAAATCATATTGCCACGGGTTTAAAGTTTTCTTGTCATGTCTCTCACGATAAACCCCTTTTTAAAAAATTTAAAAAAACCCCACAAAGACTTGCAGTATCTTCTTAAACCCTCCCTTTCCCCAAAAAAAAAAGTTTTTAAAAGTGATAAAAGATCTTTTATAAATCCCAAAAAATGTTTTTTTCCCCCAAAAAAATTTTTAATCATTCTGCAAAACCAACCCCCTGCACAGCTCCGTACCCCAAAAAAAAAAAAAAGTATGGTCCGGGACTATGGCAATGAAAAAATTGTGTTTTACTTTTAAATAAAAGTTTTTTTTTTGGTTTATAAAAAAAATAATAAATTAAAGTATCACTATAATCGAAAAAAACCCGCTGGGGTAAAGCTAGATGTCTTTTTTCCCTCATGTGACCGCTGAAAAAAATAAAAATCATCCCGGGTTTCCGGGTTTTTTTGTTCAAAATCCCTCACAAAAAACTTAAAAAAAAAGTGACCAAAGCTCATATGCACCCCTTAATGATACCCAATAAAAAATTTCCCAACTCTTTCCCGAAAAAAAACAACCCATAATTAGCTCCAAATGAAAAAATAAAAAAGTTATGACTGTCAGACTATGACCCATTTCTATTGTGTAAAAGTAATAAAACATAAAAAAAGTAAATAAAATTTATATCACACCAATTGTGCCCAGTTATCCTGTCACTTACACTCCCAGGGCCCAAAGGGGCTGTAAAATTGAACCCAAAAAAAACCCAATGGCGGAACTGCGTTTAACCCGCCCCCCTTTTCCATGGCCCAAATGCAAAAAAAACCTAAAAACCCCTGGGAAACCTGTGTGCCCAAAATGCACATAACACCCCAAATTTGAGACCCTGGGGGTCTGGTACTTTGGGGGGCTTTGAAAATTTGCGACAGGGAAACCCAAAAAAAAACTGCCTAAATTTCCCCCTAAAAAAAAAATCGTTTGAAAACGAGACCCCAAAGCCCCTGAAAGTAAATCCCCCTTTTCTGAGGCTTGTGGTTGACCCAAATACCGCAATGGGGCCACATTTGGGATTTCTCTAAAATGGTTTGAATTGGGGGAAGAAATTTGTTGATTTGGGCATTTCCCTTTTCACATCTACTGTTTTCCCTGTGAAAAATTAAAATTTTTCCCATTTCACCTCCACTTTGTTTTAATTTTTCAGTGAAAATAATTAATGGGTTAAAAAAAGGATTCCTAAACACTTTTTTAAAATATTTATAAGGTGCAGCTTTTTAGAGGGATTTCATTTAGGGGGGTATCAACATCGGGCCCCTCAAAGCTATGCCCAGAACTGGACGGGTTTCCTTTAAAAAAACCCTTTTGCTGGAAATTTCTAAAAAAGGTGAAAAATTGCTATTAATTTTTCTAACCCCCCTAATGTCGTAAAAAATAAAAAGAAATTTAAAAAATGACCCCAACCCTTTCTAAATTTAAACAAGAAAAAAGGTTTAAAAATTTGTAAAAAGTTATTAAAAACATAAAGTGTCACATAAAAATTTTAAAAAAAATTTTGCAAATTTTTAAACCGTTTTTTCATTAAAGGCCCCCTTTAAAGTACACAGAGCCAAATATTTTTAGTGGGGGTTTCTAACAAATTGGTTATTGAATGTTTTTAACCCACCCATTTCGCCCCCAAAAGTATTAAAAAAGGGGGCCGGGGCCCTGAAAGCGAAAGGGGGTTTGGGGCCCGTTTTATACCTCACCTATTTTTTTTTTTTTGGGTTCCCGGGGAATTTATTAATTTACATGAATTAAGTCTGCTTTTATATGTAGCGCTGGATCGTGGAATTTAAAATTTTTTCTCTATATTTAAAAAATGTGGCTCTGCCAGGATGGTCAAAACTGGCTCCGGCGGTAAGGGGTTAATTTGCTTTGGAACGCCATTTTCTGCACCCAATAACTTTTTAATTTTTCAAATTTGGACCTGAAAGGGACAAGTGTAGTTTTATCATAAAAAAATTTTTGGAAACCAGGTACTTGTTGATCAAAAACTGCCAAAGGGGGGGGCTGGGTTTGGGAAAAGGTGTTAAAGGACAGTTTTTTTAAAAACTCCTCCATCCTCTCACCATACATCTAACTTAGAGATGGGCGAATTGATTCTAATGAAGTGGAATTCGTTTAAATTTTTCGGGAAAAAACTTCGTTCTAAACGAAAGTCAAAATTTTGGGGGACTTGGGGGGTGAACGAAGTGTGCTTTTGATTGAAAAAGGGCTGGGGAACACTTTGGCTTTTCTTGGGGCAAAGCCCCTCTGGGAGGAAAAAGGGCCCTTTAGCCTGCATGACGTCCAAGTAAGCCAATCAGAGACCGGTGGGTTTCTGGGGACTCCCCGGCATTTATATAACCCGGGGCGCGACGCTGGGAGCCTCCGTTTCTCACTGTACTTTCCCGGGAAGGGTGCCCCCCGGGCTGATTTACTGAAAAAATGAATTTTATACAGCGATTTTTTTTTAAGGTTTGGTCTCAGCTTGTCTCAGAGACTGTTTCTCTTAATTTTCTATTTCTGTTTTTTTGGGGTTTTGGATCTGGTCCAGTGGCTTTCCACTGCTACTGCAAAAACTTTTTAAATCCCATCTGCTCACACCATTGAATACCAAAGGGGGATCTAAGCCGGTTCCGTTGTATTTTTTTTAAAGAAACACTTTTTTTAAAAATACAAATACCACTTTTTTTTGGCTGCTCAATTCTTTTGCGAAATTTACATCCGGGGGTTTTAAGCTTTTGTTTTTCTGCGTGGTGCCCTCCAAGAAACCGTCTTTTTAAACCCCCAAAAAAATTAAAATTTTCCCTGTACCTAATCACAAAAAAAGGTTAATTAAAATTTTTTTTCTCTTGTTGTTTTGCTTTAAAAAACACGAAATTTGGTAACACGCTACAAAGCTAGTATTTTTGGGGCTGTTTCAATTCTTTTGAAAAAAATTTTTACATCCCAAGGGGTTTTTAATTTAGAAAAAATTTTTAAAAAAGCCATTTGGGTTTTTCTTGCTTTGGTGACTTCCCCAAGAAAAACCGTTTTTTTCCCAACCCCAAACCAAAAATTTTTTTTCCCCCAAATTTTTTCCTTTTTGTAGCCAAATTCACAAGGAAAAGGGTTAATTCAACTTTTTCTTTTTTGTGTAGCGTAGAAAACCCCAATTGAAAATAAAAACGCTTAACCCAAACTTGGGGTTAAGTTTTTTGGGGGGGCCTTGTTTTTTCAAAATTTCTTTTTGGCCCGCAATTTAAAAAAAATTTTCCGGGGTTAAAAAAAAATTTTAAAGCGTTGTTTTTTTTTTTGGTTTTGGGGTTTTTGCTTGCGGGTGGGGGGACCCCAAAGGGAAACCGTTTTTTTTTAAACGCCAAAAATTAAAATTTTTCCTTTTGGCAAAATTCACAAGAAAAGGGTTAAATTTACAATTTTTTCTCTTGTTGTTTTAGAGTAAAAACACGCAATTGTAAACGCTACAAAGCTAGAAGTTTGGGGGTGTTTAATTCTTTTGGGAATTTTACATCCAGGGGTTAATTAAGCGTTGTTTTTCTGCTGTGGTGACAAAAAAAAACCCTTTCTTTTTCACCCCCAAAAAATTAAAATTTTCCTGTCCCAAATTCACAAAAAAGGGTTTAATTAAAATTTTTTTTCCGAGTTGTGTGGGTTTAGAAAACCCCGCAATTTAACATGCTAAAAGCTTAATTTTTTTGGGGCTCAATTTTTTTTGCGCAATTTTAACTCCAGGGGTTAATTAAGCGTTTTTTTTTTTCTGCTGTGGTGAAAAAAAAATAAAACCGTCTTTTTCCCCCCAAAAAATTTTCAATTTTCCTGTACCCATAATTCACAAGAAAAATTTAAATTAAATTTTTTTTTTTCTTGGTAGCGAAAGAAAACCCCCAAAATTGAAACCCACCCCTACAAAGTTTAGTATTTTGTGGCTGCAAAAATTTTTTTTCGAATTTTACATCCGGGGTTAAATTTAAACGTTGTTTGCAGTTGTACTCAGTAAAAGGGAAACTTTGTTTTTCACCCCCAAGAAGAAATTCGGTAGCATAATTCATACCCAAAGGGTTTAAATTTTAAGCTGTTTGTGTTTTTTATTCAGAAAAATACACAAATTTTTATTTTTAAAGGCACATACAAGTCTTTTTTTTCCTCCCCATTTGGGGAGCGCAATTATACCCAAGGGTTTCCCAAGCTTCTTAGGGGGGTTCATTTGGAGTCAAATACGGGGTGTTATTTATTTTTTAACAAAAATTTCCTTCATCAAACAGGGGTTGAACATTTTAAACAAACAGTATGTCAGACGAAAGGTGGCAGGATCTTCACCTTCAAGTTGGGAGAGGCACAAAAATATTCCTGGGCAGGCCCCGGTCCCGCACAGCAAAAGGGGGGGGGGTCGCCCCGCCGGGGTCACCGGGGAGGGGCCAAAAAACCTTTCCCCTGTCCCTCTAGGGCCCTGTGTTGTTCAGCAACCCAATTATTCTTGATTGGTTGGAAATAGGTTTATTCCCCCCCCTTCCCCCAGATTACTCTGACAAACCCCCCCCAAGAGTCGGTTGGGAACTCAAAACAACCCTTTGTTGGCTTCCCCCCCCCGGGCGGGGTCACGGCCCTCACCTGGCCTAACTGGCCCTTTTGTCCCATCCGGGGTTTCCCTCCCGCCAGAAATTACTAAAGTGGTTGGGGTCAGCGGGCCCCTATTTAGCGAGGAATTTAACAAAATTTTAGGAGGGGGATCCCGAGCTTTCTTGGCAGCGAAGAAATGGGGGGAAAATTTTCCCCCCCTTCTTTCAGTAGGGGGGCAAAGTTAAAAGATGTTGAGGTGGCATGGGAGGTATGTTGTGAGGGGGAGCCTTGCATACCAAGGGCCGGTGATGAGGACAGCATGCGTTTAAACACCAAAAAGTTTATGAGTAGCCCACCACACTTGGGAGCCGGGGGGGGCAAAGGGCTTCATCCCTGGGGGCAGGGAAAAATTTTCCCGTTCGCGCAGGCAGCGGGGGCAGCCAGCAAGTGGGTCGTGTGGCCGTGAGTCCACGGACAGCAGCGTGTTAGGGTCCCGGGGGCCCAACGGCCACGGGGTAAAAAACCCGCTTCCAGGTCCCAAAAAAGTAGCGGCACAGGAGCTCAGGAGGCCCGCAGCGGCAAATTTTGTCACTCAGGTGCGGACCTTTTGGCGGTTTAAAAACCGAAAACTCGGCGGGTGGCAGTTTAACACCCGAGGAGCCGAAATTGGGGATATGTTAAAAATTGGGAAGCAGAAAGTGGGAAACGGGCCAGGGAAACAATGTTTGGGACCCCCGGCCCTGCGTCAACACATGCGCGTCACCATCCGGTGGCCTGGGAGGGGGCGGGGGGTCCAAAATGGGGGTGGTCCCCCCTGCCCCCGCACAACAGCAAGGGCCCGCACCCCGGTTTGGGAACCCCAAGCCATTGCCCGCCAGTCAAGGCTCCAACCCCCTCTGCAGAAGGGAGTGTTTCTCTTTTACTTATCTCCCGGTTCCCGATGCTCCTGCTCCTGCTACCCCATGGCGCCAGCATTTGTTCAGCGAGGCGATTGCAAAGAAAAACAGTTTTGCGCCAAAACCCTCCTAAAGGCAAAGCTGGGCCGTTTCTCCTTTTCCAAGTTGTTGGGGCTTTCAGTCCCTCCCCTTTTCCCAAAAGGGGGACTCTGCACCGTTCAGAGAACTTTTGGTTTTTCCGAGCCAGTTTGGGGAGTTCCCCAAACCCTTTAAATTTTTTTCCAAAAAAGGCCAGTACCAGCCCATTTAAAAAAAATTTTAGAAAAAAAGGGAAAGGGGGGCCAGTCCTTGAGGTTATTTGGGTTTTTTTCCAAGGTGCCTGGGAGGACTTTTCCCCTTTTGGCCCACTGGGGGGAATGGGGCTTCCGGCCCCGGCCCCCACCAAAACTTTGGGAAAGGGGGACGCCCCTTCTCCTCCCCCGTTGTCAACCCGCGGCTCCCGCCCAATTTTCCCCCTCCCCCTCCCCCCACCACCACCACCTCCCCAGCCTCACAAGTACTGCTTTCCCTCATACCACAAGTTAGGGCACAGCGGTGTCACGCGCTTACAACCCGGCTTGCCTCGGCGAAAAGAAAATCGCACGGGGGGGAACTGCCCGCGTCAGCATTTAAAAAATCCCATGTGTGGCTTTCTTTTGCGCCAAATGCAAATCGGAACCAAGGGGACGGCAATGGAGGAACATGGTTTCCCGCGCTGCACCCAGGTGGGTTGGGCCCTGCGCCCTGCAAAGGCCGCACGTGGTTTTAATCTGGGTTTTTAAAAGGTTCCTGAAATCTTCCAACCAAAACTTCAAGATTTTTGAAAAAAAGGGGCCCGGAAACTGGGCATGCACTTCAACCATTTCCTACAAACCGGAAAAACCCTCCCGAGGGTTTCAGCGGGGAAAAAGGCCCCCCCCCAAAAACCACCTGAAATTTTCGGGTTTTCCCCCCCATTGGGTTTTCCCGCCTGCACATGTTGGACCCGGGGTATGCAGAAAAGGCCATTAAACCCATTTTTTGTTTATCCCGGCGGTAGGGGTACTCCCCCGTTTTTAAATTTGATGTCGCCAGGGGGCAGCTCATGCCCTGCACCTCCGTTTGGGTTTAGGCCATTCAGGGGGGCCCCATTATTTGTCAGTGCCAGGGATAGGGGGGTGAATAAAGTCATTTCCCCTGCTTCTTGTCCTGGAAAGATGCGGAAAAAACTGTCGGGCAGGGGGGTGGAGACGTGGGACTACATCTCGCGGCCCCATAGTCCGGGGGGGGATGAAATGGAGGAGGAGGAGGGGGAAAATTGGAGAAAAAACATTGTCTGGTGAAATGAGTGGATTTTCTACCCAGGGTTTACAAGAAGGAGGAGCAGGGGGCAGCTGGGGGGAGGTAAAGGAAAATGAGGAAGGGCGAGGCAGATGACCCGCATTGCAAACCCTGGGGGTAACCCGTGGAGTTTTGGGGGCAGGGAGCCCCTCGGGGCCCCTTGTGCAAAATGGCCCGCCCGCTTTCTTTATTTTCCTGGCTAGTGACCCGCCGAATAGTCAGCATCCGGGAAAAGGGATGACTTTTGGGGTCTTTCCCCCCTAATTTGGGCCCCTTTGCTTTCCGGTCCAAAAAGGGAGCCTTTTTCCCACTATTGGGGGGGAGGGGCAAACCAAAATTAAATATATGGAAATCCCCGTTAAATCAGTTGGGGCCCCTTTTCCTTTTGGCCATCCCTCCCCCCACTGACCCGGTCTGAACCCGGGGGGGTTCCCTTTAGCGCCACGTACAAATGCCGCGGCTGCCGGGGGAAAGGGGTGGGGGGTTCCCGGGGCAGTACCAGCTCCACAGCAACAACCTAAGTCTGGGGTCAATGAAAGAGGAATTCCCTTTACCCGCCCGTGAGGAGGGCAGTCCCAGACAGCAGCAGGAAACCTTTGGGGCGACCCCGAACCAACAGGTGGGGGGCCTAAATTGGGCAGGGACCTGCCACCCCATTTGAAGATCCCTGGGGCTTCTGGGCAGCCAAAACTGGAGTGTGGCCGCAACTTGCCGAGTTTGCAGTGGAGAAGCTGTCCTGCCCGGCCAGTATGTGGCCCTCAAGGGGGGTTTTTCAGTGCGGCGGGGGGCCCTCCCTTACCCCAAGGAGAACCCCCTTGTCCACAGGAAAATGTTTAAAAACTTACCTTTTTTTCAAGATGAAAACAGGCGTGGATCGGCCCGGATTTTCCCACAAACCAAAGCCCTTTTTTTCGTCGACTACTTTAGCCTGACGCCAACCCCAAAATGTGAGAAATGAGTTGGGTTCAAACAAACCCCCTCAGACAAAATTTGATGCCACCCCCCCTTTATGCCCAAACTGCTGCCAGTTTTTTCCAACTGGGAACCAACCCCTCCTTTTCCCGGGCTGGGATTGCCCCCCCACCTCCCCACTTGTCATTTTGGGCCCAAAGTCTGGGCCTCAGCTGTGCTTGGGGGGCTTTCTGCCGTGACCTCCCAATGTTCATTGTTTTCCACTTCTGACCCACTTTGGTTGCTCCTGCCCCGTCACCGCCCCCTCTCTGCATTGTTTCCACTCTGGGGCCAAATCCCTTTTTGCCACCCTCCAGAATATGATTGTCCACTTTTGACCTCATGCTGCTGCTGTGGTGCTGCCCTGACCTAGGGCACTGTGCATTGTTTCCCCCTCTGTGGCCCATTCCTTTTTTTTGGGAAAATCCGAATGTCATTGTGCCACTGTCTGACCTCATGGCTGCCGCCTTCCCCCCCCCCCCCCCCTCGGTTCCAAGTGGGTTTTTCCACTCCCCTCCCTTCATTTTTTTGGGCCAACCCACTGTTTTTCCTTTTTGGGCCCCCAGCCTGCCTCATTGCGGGGGCCGTGGGCCCCCCCTTTTTGTTTTTTGTGCCCAAATCGGGGGCCTTCCTGTTTTGCCACCCCAGTTAAAAAAATTTTTGTGCCACTGCCCACCTCTTCTGCGCGGGGGTGCTGCCGGACCTCCCCAAATGGGTCTTGGGGCCCCCTGTGGCCTTTTCCTGTTTTTGCCAATCCCAAAAGGGGGTTGGGGCCCCCTGTCTGCCCTTTCTGCTACGGGGGTGCGGCGGGGACCACACCTGGGGCAATGGGCCCACGGGGGGCCGACCCCATGCGGCCGGGGTGCTTCCGTGACCTACACACTGTGTCATTTGCCCCTGTCTGAACCCCCATGCTGCTTCTTTTGTCTGCTGCCCTGACCTACAAAACTCTTTTCATTGGCCCCTGTTGACCTCTGCTGCTGGTGGCGATGCCGGGACCTACCAAATGTGTCATTGTGCCACTGTCTGACCTTTATGTGTGGGGTTTTGGTGGCCGTGACCTACAAACTGTGTCCCTTTTTTCAAATTTTGACCTCATGCTGTGCTGTGGCGGGGGCCCTGACCCCCCACACTGTGTCCCTTTTCCCACTCTTTGGGCCAAATCCCGTTTTTACCACCCCCGAATGTTGTTTGCCACTGTCCCGAAACCCCTTTCTGGGTGCTGTGGCCCGCTTTCCCTGACCTACACAATGTGCATTGTTTCCACGTCTGACCTCATTGCTGCTTTTGGGGGTGCCCCGCCGTGACCTCCAAATGTTTCATTGTCCCACTCTTGGCCTTTCTCCTGTTTTTACCACCTCCAGAATGTCAGTGTGCCCCTGTTTTGACCTCTGCTGTGCTGGGGCGATTCCCTTTACCTACACCTGGTCATTTTCCCACTCTGTGGCCCACTTCCCCAATTTTTTTCCACCTCCAGAATGTCATTTTGCCCCCTTTTTGCCCCATGCTGTGCTGTGGGGTGCTGCCCTGATCTACACACTGTGGCTTTTGCCAAATGTCTACTTTATTTCTGCTGGCCCCGTTGGGTGCGGCCCTGGGCCTTTCACCTGTCATTGTGCCACTGTCTGACTCATGCCTTTCGGGGGCTGATGCCCGTGACCTACAACTTTTCATTGTGGCCCCCCCTTTTTCATTTTTTTTACCTTTTATTTTTTCCCCGCCCTTTCTGTGGCTGTGCCTACCTCCCCACTTTTTTGTCCCCCTTGTGGCCCACCCGTTTTTTTTTGACCTCATTTCTGCTGTGTGGCTGTTTCCGTAAACCCAAAACACCCGTGTCCCTTTGCCACCCGCTCTTTTTGGCCCTAAACCTTCCCCTTGGGTTTTTTTTCCACCTCCAGAATATCTTTGTGCCAACTGTCCCGACCTTTAGCTGCTTGGCTGCCGCCATTTTACCTCCACACTCTGTCACTGATGTTGGGCCCCCTGAGCCCTCAGCTTTTTTTTTTTCCAGCTGTCGCGCCAAGACTTTATTTAGGCTACATTCCCCCCCCTTTGTTTTTTGGTCAGTTTTTTTCCCCCTTAAAATGCCCCGGGAATTTTATAGTGAAGCGATTTAATGCGGGCAGTCATCTGCGTGTCATTCTAAAACACAAAAAATTGTATTAAGACCCCAAAAAAAGCTCCCTCTGATATTTAAGCATGGCACAACGTTCCCAAAAGAACCCTGCAGGCCTGTGCAGCCTGGAAATTTGCTGTTTTTTTTAAAGTGAATTTGTCCCGAAGTAAAATTGGGAAAAAAAGTTTATTTTTTTCCCAGGAAATCCGTCGAAAGGGGAACGAACCGAATTTCGGAAATTTTGCCCCCTCTTAAACTAACTCCATCAGGTCAAAAACACGGGCAAATCCCACAAAAAAAAGGGAAGCAAAGTCCCTCATTCACCCCTGCTCCTGGGGCAGGGGGGTTATTTTGGGCCCAAAATTTTTGGGCCTTTTTGTGTTAATGCCCAGATGGGAAACTGTTGGCAGCAGTGCTTCACAAGATGGCCACCCGAGATGCACCAATGAACCTCCTTCACAGCAGAGGTTACTGCAGCCAGATCTTCCTGCTACTCGCTCTGGACAGCGCCAAGGGGATATCGCAGCCTCTACAACCACCCAAACTGATCATAGCCCCTCTGTTGTTCTGGCCCCCGAGCTAACACTGCAGACGCCGCACCGCCCGCACAACACAAGGCCAGAAACAGCTACTTCACTGGGTGGGCTCGTTTCCTATACTAGCTCAGCTGAAGTGATGTTCCTCTCACCGGGCATAGCACCAGAATATCTGATGACCCAATTGAAACCTGCCCTGACTGACGGTGGGATCGGCAGCCGGGGACCGGAGGCTGCTTAGGAGGAGATGAGACCGAACATTGGGATGAGACCGGGATCTCTTGCAGCAGCTTCACCCAGTTTAGCAGCACATGCTTTGCGGCCAGAGCCTATAGCACCAACAGCTCAACAGCAGGTACTCGGGCTTGGGGGACATAAGGTAGAGCAGACACCCCACGTCCACACTTCCTCTTCAATCCAGCTAAGTGGGCAGCGTGATAGGCTGGAAACCATCATTACTTCCCAGGACACCTGGGGATGGACCTCTGGTTAACCCCTTAAGCCCTGCCTCACATGTATGTTCAGGATCGTACCCCCTCACCCAATTTCCAACAGCCTGCAAGATTTGACCATGGGTCATAATAAGAAGGAAGTTGCACCCACTACACTGATGGGCTTATTTGCTGCACAATCTGACAATGTCTCCTGCCATGTGCCCTCAGACTGCCCTAAAACGAACCCAGACATGCTGACCACTGAAGAGTCTTCATCCTGGTCTGACTCAATAATGAAAAGCCATCAGGGCTGGCCTTCCTCACCACACTTTGTGTTGGGCGCAATTTCCCTGCCCTGATCCACAGGATTGTCCTGGAATGATCCTCTGGACTATAGGGGCCATCTGAACTCTGACAGAGTTCTGCCTATAGCTCTCCTGTTCACTCCAGTAATATGGGTGGAGCTAGCATGTCACTTGATACGAACTCTCAAACTAATCTAGAAGGTACCTCACCAATCTTTGTCCATCACACAGGAGAACCTGTATCTTACTCCCCAGAAGTGCATTCAGACCGAGATTTGCCTGCATTGTCAAACAGGAACTCTCCCTCTACTAGCAGTAAGCCAGTAATCCTTGCTGATCTTCAACTTCTAACCCAAAGTCTTCCCATGAGACAAGATATCTCTTCAATGGCGAAGCAATTGCTGCATGAATGTAGAAATTTGTGAATGCACAAGAATCATTCGCTATCTCCTTATCCACCTTACAGGAAGTGGTACAACATCACTCATCCCAGCTATTCAACTTTCAACAACACCTGGATGACGTAGAGAACAGGAGAAGAAGAAACAATCTACGAATTAATGGTCTCACGGAGACGATCTCATCCTCAGATCTTTACTCTACCCAGGGGCGTAACTACCGGGGTAGCAGATGTAGCAGTTGCCCTGGGGCGTGGGCTCTTAGGGGCCCCGGGGCAGCTGCTGACACATCTGCTCCACTGGTAGTTCTGCTCCTGCGCCCGCGGAGCTGCGGGGCCCGGCGCTTCCTACTTCTGAACGCCCGGGCCCGCAGGCCAGAGCATTCAAAGGCAGAACTGCCCGGTGTTAGCAGAGCAGAGCGCCCCCCCGACACTCCACTCTGCTAATCTGCTAGCAGGTGCCGGAACACAGTGCTGAAGTGGGCAACGCGATGACGTCATATCACCGCACTGCCTGCGCCGAGCACAGACTGGCCTGGAGCTGAGCTGCGAGGGAGCGTGGGGCAGGTGAGTGAGGTATTTCTTATTTATTTTTTTTTTTTTTACATTAAAATAGCCTGTCTGACCACCCTTATAGCCTGCCTGTCCCCCACTTTATCTTGCCTGATCCCCCTATAGCCTACCTGATCCCCCTACAGCCTACCTGATCCCCCTATAGCCTGCCAGCCTCCCCATAGCCTGCCTGACCACTCCATAGCCTGCCTGATCCCCCTATAGCCTGCCTGAGCCCCCGATAGCCTGCCTGACGCCCCCTATAGCCTGCCTGATCCCCTATAGCCTACCTGACCCTGCCTGACTACCTATATGAACCCCTATAGCCTCCCTAACCCCTGCCTGCCTATATGACCCCCTATAGCCTACCTAAACCCTGCCTGCCTACCTATATGGCCCCTATAGCTTCCAAAACCCTGCTTGTCTACCTATATGGCCCCTATACTCTGCCTACCTATTTGGCCCCTATAGCCTACCTAAACCCTAGCTGTCTGCCTATATGGCCCCTATAGCCTACCTTAATGCCTGCCTGCATACCTATATGGCCCTTATAGCCTGCCTAAAGCCTGACTGCCTACCTATATGGCCCTTGTAGCCTGCCTAAAGCCTGCCTATTTACCTACCTATGTGGGCCCCACCTATAGCCTATCTACCTATGTGGGCCCCACCTGTAGCTTATCTACTTTTTACCTGTGGTCCACCTACTGCCTACTTAGCTACCTGAGGGCAGCCTGCCTAGCGCCAATCTACCTACCTACCTGTAGCCTACCTACTTAGGGACCATCTACATCCTGCCTACTTACAACCTACCTATCTACCTGGGGCTGCCTGCCTAGGGCCAATCTACCTACCTACCTGTAGCCTACCTAATTGGGGACCATCTACAACTTACCTGTGGCCTGCGTACTTAGCTACCTGGGGTCTACCTACAGCCTGCCTATCTACCTGGGGGCTGCCTACCTAACTGGGGCCTAACTGCTGCCTACCTAGGGCCAATCTAAGTACCTACCTGTAGCCTACCTACCTAATTGAGTCCTTAAGGGCCTACCAACCTATCTAATGGGGGTTTACCTGGTAACATGATTCTGAGGGGTACAGGCCATAGCTGTAACACAATCTCCAGGGGGTGAATCCTCTGTTCCTCCCCTCCAGGAGACTGGACCTCTAAGCTATGGCCTGTAACTGCTCTCCCACCCCTGGGAAGTTTGTACAGAGGTGGAAGACAGAGAGGGAGGTGCTGGAAAAGTGAGGATTTTAAGATATTTGTGTCTATATCTGCAGGAACGAGTGATGTCCGGGAGAAGTCATCATGGTGGTCTGGACCAGATGCAGAACAAAAGGGAAAGTCAATGACTCGTCAGAGAAACGCCACCTGTGAGTCACAAGATGTAACTGCACTGTAATCATTTATATGTCTGCAGAGTCTGTGTACACTGGTGTCTACCACTATATGGTGACTGTATGGGGGCAATATACAGTCTGTAGGGCACCTGTGCACACTGATACCTACCACTATATGGTCACTATATGGCGGTAATATAGGTTTTTGTATACAGATCTTTATTCAGTAATAGCATAGGGGTATTATTCAATCACTGTTTGGTGGTACTTTGTGGTTATGTTCTTGCGGTATAATCTGTTCCATATGTAGTAGAGCTATTGGTAATGTTAATCTGGGTATAGTGGGATTTGTCTGATAGCGGTATGATGGTGAAATTCATGGTGAGATGTTCACTCCTTGTATTATCTAGTTTCTGAAGTAAAAAATAAACCTATTTGGTTAAAACAATCAGGTTTTTACAAATGTGGACAAAAAAGATGCATCTGCTGTAATTATATTATACCATCACAAACATTTCAGTCTTTCTCCAATAAAAAATCGTTCAAAATTAAACAACTCATCAATTGCAATATGTGTTATGTAATATATTTAGTATCATGCATATCATGTAATATGCAATATGTAGGGTGTACAACTCGTAAACTAAAAGAACGCATCAGAAGGCATTTGTCCGACAGCACACATTTAAATCTACACAATGCCTCTGCGGTTTCTAGGTTTCTAGACACTGTGCTATGTATCATGATGGCAAAACAGATAGTATTAGAATACAAGGCATAGAAAGAGTAACAGTGCAACCTAGAGGAGGAGATCACAGAAGGAAACTCCTCTATAGAGAATCCTTTTGGATCTTCACGCTGAAAAGCAGAGTGCTGTTAGGCATGAATACAGTGTCGGATTGGGGTGTCTGGGGCTCACAAGGGAGTTGATCTTGGGGGGCCCACCCTACTGTACTTAAAAATATTACCGGCCTCTCGGACATAAATGCGCCCATTTTACCACATAATACAGTGTGCAAAAAAGAACTATATTGTGTAGTACAATAGTGAGTCACACATTTGTCAGTCTAACATATCATAGACACACGGCTAAGTAGCTCCATCCATATCCCCCCCCACCGGCCCACATACAATATCCCCCTCCATGTTTCCCTTGGTTACGCACCTCACCACCTTCTAAAATAATCACCAGCAAGAAAGTAAAAGTCTAACTCCTATCACAGGGTCAGGTGTTCCCTCACTTTTACAATCAGAGACACATGTACGCTGCCACTATACCCACACCGATATAACCTACAACACCACCATATAGCGACCACATAGTGGTCCGACACCAGCTCGGGTCACATCACATGACCACTGCAGTGCTGATGTACTATCAGCCCAACCAACTGTCCCCCTACCCCCTCCCCCCCGCTCCCCATACCTACCCTTCCCTGCTGTGACCCCTTGAAATGAACACACTCGATACCGATTGGATAAAAATGGCCACAGCAGCCGTTTTATTTAACAAAATACAACATAAATAAATTGTCATATAAAAATATAACTCCAATATATATATACGTATATATGTAACACCATCTCAACCCCACATGCCACTATATATATACATATATACATATATATATGAACATAAATATAAATATATATCTTCCATAATAACTGTAAACGTTAACTCCGTTAACACCACAACCAGATGGGGCAGAGGTCCTTGGAACCAACCAACCAACGACCTGGCGACCAAATCCCCGAAGGGAACCAAACCACCATTTACCCCCAGCCGTACTCCACTGGCTCGGGGGTCCTAAAGCCATACAAGATGGCTCACCATTTTTCTCTACAGGGATTCCAGCCTGCAAGAGCCCACCACCTTCGCCAGGTCGATTCACCATTTTCCAAACCATGAGGGAATCATACCTCGAATGACTCCCTCACCGTATCTCCTCGTCCAATTCCAAGAACCCCCGCCGCCACCACGAGCATGCCATGAACCCTCATGCATGCGAGGCCCCCACCAGGCCCAGAGCTCTCTCGATGCCTTCCTGAAGGCCCAGAGCCCAGAGGTCCAATCCAACCGCCGTCAGATGCACCCCATCCGACCGCCAAAAATTGTCCACGCCAGACTCCAACTCCTTATGCCTTACGAACACCCCTCCATTCCTAGCCACAAAATTTGCCACCGACCTGTTTACTTTGACTCTCGCCTTATTCAGCCTCTCCACCGAGCGAGCACCCCTCCAATGATGCCGAAACAAAATGTCCAACCAGACGATAATCATACCTGGGAATGACCTCCACAACCGCAACAAGTCATACTTGATGCTCCGAATCAACTTCCTGGAAGTTAAAGACCCCAAATCATTCCCCCCTACGTGCAGCACTAAAATGTTTGGCGGCCTATCCAAGGCTGCAAATCGCGTCACCTCCGGGACCACACCTAACCACCGCATCCCACGACGGCCCAGCCAGCGTACCACCGCGACGCTCCAAGAGAAGCCCAATTGACGGCCGTCTGGCTGCATGTCCGCTCGCTCGGCACCCCAATGAACGTACGAATGGTCACGGATCCACACCAGGAAAGGAGGGCGAACTGGAGAACAAAGAAAAGAAGATGATATCAACATAGTGGCAACAACCCCTACCACCCCCCCCATTCCCCCTCCCTTCAGCCGCCAGATGTGGCCGTATATACAGCCGAAACCTATCCGACTCCCATCTCCCGATCCTTTGAACCACTTCCGCACTGAGGCCCCAACCCGCGGCCTCGGTAGCCGCCCCGATTCGGAATGAATGCGGCGCAAAAGCAGCAGGGTCAAGCCCAACCGCCACCAAACACCGCCTAAATACCATGGTAAATTGGAAACGGGACAAAAACGTGACGCAGGAGCGGCCCTCTCTCAGCCCTCCGCAAGATCAAAAAGTCACGCCAACACCGCACCGGACACATCGCAGATCCCGGTACCGCCCGCAGGGTCACCCGGCTCCCCCTGCCGGCTTGATCTGTTTTAGACCGACGCAGCCAAAACATAATTGCATCCCTGAGATCGGCAACATCCTCCTGTTGAGGGCCTCCCCTTAAGCGACTAGGAGACACCAACTCCCCTACCCGCAATGCCCCAAAAAATGCCAATGAAAACGCCAGCCTGAAAAGCGCCACCTCGTAACCCGAGCTGGCAACTTCCCCCAACACCCTGCCGAGACATTCCAGGAGAGCGAACACCACTGGACGCCGCGAATCTCTAGCCCACTGGCCTCGGCTATAACCCCGAAGAGCCCGGGACACAACGAAATCCTTTGGTCAAATCCCGAAAACCGCCGCATTCTAAAACCAAACGCAAGCCCGGCATAAACTGGAGACTCTAGACACTGACCACCCGAGCCCCTGAACATCCCCAAACCCAACAAAACAGCGCCCCGATGTGGTCCTCCTCGGATATTACATCACCCAGGGCGCTGATCCAATCCAACCACTGCACCCAGGCCGCCTCATAAGCAGCCCAGGTCCCACTTGACAAAGACGGCCGGATCAGCTGGTTTGCGTCCCAAAGGCCACGGTCCATAGATGACTGGGGCACTCTTCCCCCAATTCTGCCACCGACGGAGCCAAGGTCCGGAACCGTTCCCATTGCAACCGAGAAAGAGAGTCAGCGACCGCTTTCTGGACCCCTAGGACATGTTCCGCCCTCACCCACGAATTAAGCTCCAGACACCTCAAAACCAACACACGCAAGAGACGCACTACTGGCGGCGAAGAGGCCATCAAGTTGTTAATTGCCAGTACCACACCCAAGTTATCACAAAAGAAGCGAACCTTCTGATCCCGAAAAATATCACCCCACAGTTCCACAGCCACGATGATAGGAAAAAGTTCCAGGAACACCAAATTTCTAATAACTGGAAGATCCCGCCATGCCTCTGGCCACGGGGCCGCACACCGCCACACCCCACAAATGGCACTAAAGCCCGTGCTACCTGCCGCATCCGTGAAGATGTCGATCTCTTGGTTTGACAATTCCCCGTGCAGAAAATTCGACCGCCCATTATAGGCATCCAAAAAACTGGCCCATACCCTCAGATCCTACCTGTGCTCACAAGTCAAACGCACAAAATGGTGCGGTTTTGTCACGCCTGAAGTCGCACTAGCCAATCGCCGACAAAACACCCGCCCCATGGGCATAATTCTGCACGCGAAATTGAGCTTCCCCAGCAACGACTGCAGCTCTCTGAGAGGAATCTTGCACAATCCGACAACCCGGCAAACCTCCCGCCGTAGGTCTTCCAACTTATCCGCCGGTAACCTGCACTCCATCCTTACAGAATCAATGCATATTCCCAAAAAATTTAGACAAGTGCTGTGACCCTCCGTCTTATCCGGTGCCAACGGGACACCGAACCCCTCCGTCACCCAATTCAACGACGATAGCAAGGACCCACACACTGGAGACCCCGCCGGCCCCACACAGAAGAAATCATCAGATAAGGGAATGATAAACTAAAACCCCTGACACATCCCGAACCCCCCTTTCTAAAAATGTGCTAAAGGCCTCAAAATAGGCGCACGATAGGGAGCAGCCCATTGGCAGGCAACGATCCATGAAGAACTTCCCGTCCCAAAAACACCCCAACAATTTCAAACTATCTTCGTGCACTGGCAAAAGTCGAAATGCCGACTCAATATCTGCCTTGGCCATTAGCGCGGCGCGCCCGTGCCGCTGAACTAGGGACACCGCATCATCGAAGGAAGTATAAACCACGGAATACAGCTCCGGTGCTATACCATCATTCACCGATTGGCACTTTGGATAGGACAAATGGTGAATAAGCCGAAATTTTCCAGGCTCCTGCTTCGGAACCTCCCCCAAAGGTGACACTACCAGGTCAGGAAAAGGCAGAACAACAACTGGACCCGCCATTCTCCCTAGCGCCACTTCTGTAGCCAACTTCTCCGCCACCACCGTCGGGTGTTCATGGGCCGACCTTAGGTTCTTAACAGAAAAAAGTACCGAGTGAGCCGGAGGTGGAATTACAAACCCCTGACTAAACCCGGAGGACAACAGGTCCGCTGTACCCCTATCCAGAAAGCGGGCTAGAAAAGGTTCCATCTCACCCAGTCTCACCGGCGTCACCCCCTTGACCACCCGCACTGGCCCCTTTGCTCCGGCCCTTCTTGAAACAACGGGTGACCGGGTGGGACGGTGCTGCGCAGAAGGAGCACACGTGTTTAAATCGACAGCCGGACCCAAACTTGCAATGTCCCCCCTTAAACAGCCAGCAAACCCCCCCCCCCCCTTTGAGCCTCCGGGCTGCGAGCCTGCTCCGCTAACGCCCGCACTCCCTCCCTGGCCGGACGACCCGGCCCCCCCTCAAGAAAGGACTGCCCGAACTTTGTCGGGGCCATAACTTTCAGCCAACAATATCCTTATGGTCCCACCTGATTGAGGGACGAACCGCTTTTCTCTGACGAAACTGCTCGTCATAGCGCAACCACGCCTGCCCCCCATACGCCCGATGCGCCTCCCCAATCGCTTTCATGTAGCAAAAGAGGCCCGAACAATTCTCGGGCGCCTTTCACCGATGACACTCGCAGAATCGCAAACGCCTGCAACCAGTTTTGGGAAAGTCTGCGAATGGGGTCGCCACCGCCGCTTTTCCTCCTCCTCCTACCCTTGCTCTCGTCCCTTTTTTACCCTTATCCAAGTAAAACTTTTCTAAGGGCAGCAGGGAGAAGATCTCCACATATTCGTCCTTCCAGATCTTCTCCCTCACCTCTGGCTTCAGGTGCGCCCCGAGCGGGCCTTCAAAGCAAACATATACCTCCCCTTTAGCCCTGTCATCTAACTGGACACTCTCCTTTGGGATTTTTTCTGTCTGCACTGACACCGTCACGCCCTCGCCCTGCTCCAAAGGAGGCCCCATGGGCTGCGACCCTTCATCCCTAAGCACTGAGGGAGGGGGCACTGGCGGCAAGGGTGCCACCCAAGCATCCACTGGCGACCCTCCACCGACCCCCCTCTCACGCACTTCAAACCTCGCCAATAAATCCCGAAACGCCGCCGCTAAGCCCCCCCCGTCTCTACGGGCAACCCTCCCCCCCCTTCATATGCCCGACCCCCTGAGCTAATCGTAGGTAACCCACTACCAATGAAACCCCCTTGTGACCGAAAAATTGGTGGAAACGTACATGACAGAGACATATACTCACCTGGCTGCGTGGGAGCTGTGGAGCAACCAGCCGCTACACCGGAATCCAAGTTGCTGTCCCGCCGATACTCGCCGTCGTCCAACGATGCCCGACGACCCGGGTCAGGGCCTTCAACACCCAATAAGGGGAGGTCGACCGGCGCAGGTCGCGGAGATGGGGCCCGCACCTGCCACGCCCGGGCCGGGGAACCCGAATCTTCTTCGGCTATGCCGGGTCCGACCGAACGTCGCCCGTCGTTCCTTACGCTGCGCCCTGCAGACTCTGGAGAAGTTTCCAACCGACGTCCTCCTTCTTGCCGCCTGGTGGCCCTCCCGACCGGCACCTCGCCAGGTAAGGCCACCGCTACCACCGACCGAAGTGATGATGTAGGAGCAGCGGCAGATCGAGCCCCGGACTGAGGCCCAGACCCACCGCTCTCCGCAGGGTCCGCCGGCCGACCAGGATGCCTCCCAGGCCGATCCCCAGATTGGAGCCCGCCCGACCTGAAGGGTCCCCAGAAGGGCTCCGCTGGCGACGGCGAGCCCTGGGGGTGTAATCCGGGCTCAGCCGCTGTGGGGGTCGAGCCCGGCGCCTGCGACCAACGCCACTACCCCCAGACAGTGCGGGCGTCCCTGCACCCCTGCGGCCACTCACCCTGCCCCCGGGGAGAGAGCGGCCAGATCGTCGGCCACACTGCTGGCATCGCTGACTCCTGCTACCACAGCCGAATCCCCGGCTCCACTACTCCCCGGGGCACCTCTGAGTGCCGCGGCCGGGTCCCCGGCCCCACTGAGCAGGCCCCGCACCGTCTCCTCTAACCATGCGGCCCCCTGGGATGCCGCCATGCGCCGCAAGTGATTTAAATGCTCCTCTGCCATTCTGGCCAGGAGCACGCAGCATGGGCGTCTTACTCTGCTGCCTCCGTGCCGACGACTGACTAACGGGCGGGTCATGGCGCGCCTCCCCTAGGGGGCGTGGCCCGGTTCGGCGCGCTGCTTTACAGTGAATACAGCACTGATCCAATATAGAAGTAAAATAACCCCTGAAATCATGGACTCACCAGAGACATCCTATCTGATGAGTCGTTCTCTTCTCTCATGAGTCGTTCTTATTCCCTTTTCTTCGGCATTCGTTCCATGCCGCCATGATGACCCGGCCACAACTCATCCCTGCAGAAGTTACACACAAATATCTTAGAATCCTCAATTTTCTAGCATTTCTTTACCTATTCCCACCTCTGTACAAACTTCCCAGGGGTGGGAGAGCGGGTACAAGCCATAACTTAGAGACCTGGTATCCTAAGGGGTTGGAGGGTGGGGAGAGGACTAACCCCCTGGAGATAATGCTACAACTATGGGCTGCTCCCCTCTCAATTATATTACTAAGGAGGTAGGCAAATGGGCAAGGCCCCAGCCAACTGGATAGGCCCTATTTAGGTAGGTAGACCCCCGCTGAATAAGTTGGTAGGCCAGCCCCAGGTTGGTTGGTGGGTACCTAGCCACGGGTGGGTAGGTAAACAGCGCCCACGTAGATAAGCAGGCCCCAGTTAGGCAAGTTGATAGGCTATAGTTAGGTTGGTGGACCCCAGTTAGGTAGGCCGTAGGTAGGTGTTGCTGAGTCCCAGTTAGTTAGGCTGTAGGTAGGTGGTTGCCCCCAGCTAGGTAAAACTGTAGTAGTTAGGACCCCAACTTTTATATAGGCTGCCAAGCAGTTAGCGGACCCCCTTTATGGTAGTATACAGGAGTATAGGGGGCTTATTACAGAGCAGAATTAGGGCTGCTCCCTTAGCGTTAGTATACAGAAAATTAGGGCCTACCCCTTAGGTCAGTATACAGGCAGTTAGGGCCTCCCTTTGGTGGAGACATACAGGCCTTTGCCCTGCCCTCCTAGGTAGTATACAGTCAGTTCAGGGTTTCGCCTTTAGGTAGTATACAGGCAGTTAGGGAGCTATATACAGGCAGTTATGTGGGGGCCCCCACCTGTAGCACGGGGGGCTTAATCTGACTTTTTACCTGTGGATTCACCTATGCCTCTTACTTAGCTACCTGAGCGGCCAGCCTATTGTACTAGCGCCAATCATACCTACCTACTGTATGACCCTCACATACTTGGACGGACCATCTAAATCCTGCACTACTTACAACATACCTTATCATACTCTGGCGGCCTGCCTGCCCTAGCGCAATTTACCATAACTAACTGTAGCACCTACACGTAACTTATGGCGGACATCTACAACCATACCAGTGGCTCTGCGTACTTAGCCTACAAATAACCTTAATTACACTATTAAAACCTGGGGTACTACCTACAGCCTTGCCCCCTCAGTCTTACCACGCGAGGCGCTGCCTACCTAATCTGCGACCTACCTTAACTGCTACCTCAGGGGCCCAATCATAAAGTACTCACCTGTAGGCCTACCTTGCCTAATTGAGTCCTATAAGGGCCACTACCAACCTATACATAAATTGAGGGCGGTTACCTGCGATAACAATGATTCTGAGGCGGTACAAGCATAGCTTGTAGACAATCTCCAGCGGCGTGAATCCTCTGTTCCTACCGCCTCGGTGACGACTGGGCCTCTAAGCTCTGCCCTGTAACTGCCCTTCTCACACCCCCACGCCCCGCGAAGTTTGTACAGAGGTGGAAGAATAGGAGTGAAGACCCGTCGCATGGAAAAGTGAAGCATTCTAAGTATTTGATGTCTAAATCTGCAGGAACGCAGTGAGTAGTCTGGGGAACGTCCTCATCGGTGCGTCTGAGACCAGATGCAGAACAAAAGGGAAATAGTCAATGACTTCGTCAGAGAAACGTCACAAGAACTGCTAACTCACTGTAATCACTTATATGTCTGCAGAGTCTGTCAACACGGGACGCGTACACTGGTGTCTACCACTATATGATCGCGATGACTGATATGGGCCAAATATACAGTACTGTAGGGCACCTGCTGCCAACACTTGATACCTGAACAAACATCATATGCCGTCACTATATGGGCGGTAATATTAACGGTTTTAGGATACAGTTTCTTTATTCAGTAATAGCATCAGGGGCTATTTTTCAATCACTGTTGTGTGTGGTACATTTGTGGTTATGTCTTGCTGGGTATAATCTGCTTCACATATCGATAGCCAAAGAGCTATTGCCGTTAATGTTAATCTGCGGCTATAGTGGGATTTGTACTGCATAGCCAGGTATGATGTGAAAAATCATGGTGAGATAGTTCACTCATTGTATTCTAACTAGTTATCTGAAGTAAAAAAGTAAACTCATATTTCAGTCTAAAAACAATACAGGTTTTTACAAATGTGGACAAAAAAGATTGCATCTGCTGCTCAATTATGTTATACCAACACAAACATTCCAGTCTTCTCCAATAAAATAATCGGTTCAAAATTAAACAATCATCATTGCAATATAGCTGTTATGTAATATATTTCAGTATCCATGCAGTATCATGACTATATGAAATGATGTTAGGGTGGTACAACATCGTCAAACTAAAAGAACGCATCAACGAAGGCATTTGCTCCGACAGACACAATGAAATTTACACAATGACCTCTGCCCACGGTTTACTAGAGTTTCTAGACACTGCTGCCCATTGTATCATGCCATGGCCCCAACAACAGATAGTATTTGAATACAAGGCATTAAAAGAGCTAACAGTAACCACCATCAGAGGAGCGAGAATCACAGAAGCGAAACTACCTCTTAATAGAGGAATCCTTTGTATCATAGACAGCGCAAAACAAGATAGTATTAGAAATACAAGGCATATGAGAAGTGGCGAACGATCTGCATCCTTATGCGAGAGCACACGTTAAGGTGCTGCTAGTGTTTTGATTGCCCGTTATTAGCCCGGACAGTACTAAGCGATCTGCCATACTCACATAATGGCATTATGGGAAAGGAGCTGCCGAAATGCTCAATGGCAGCTCTCTATAGGGTTGCGCAACAAATCCTCAATTTACTCTGAATCACTGAATCTTTGAAGACAAGCCAAAAACGGCAATAATTGTCTAAGCCAATATTGCTCATCTACACAAAAAAAAAAAATACCCCTTACGACCGTATCTCCTCTAGTTTCGGAGTTTTAGACCCTCATCAGTGTAGAGCAGAGCCCAGATTATTGGCTTCGACTGGTGGGAGGGCTTGAGTGGCAGAGAAGGGAACATACTCTCCTTAATGGAGAGCCCAGTTATGGTGTGTTATATGTGTTTTTGATTGCCCTTTTAGTCCACTACTAAGCATCTGCATATCAAAGGCCATTATGGCCGAAAGACGAGCTGAAAGTCACTGCCGCCCTCTATACGGTTGTAACAACAATCCTCACATTTACAATAAAAAAAAAAAAAAAAAATTCTGATTCACACTAACCCCTGAAGAAGCCCATGGAACTCAACCTTTTATGCGAAACGCGTCGGGCTTTTTTATTCTATGTGTTATTATAAATTTGAAGACTCATCGTCTCTATTTTTAATACATTATAGCATACTCCTAATCACTCCAAGCATCGCCCCCCTTTGTAAGTACAGCTGCCCGCGCAAAACCTCCTTGTTTTTGTTTATTCTATTTAATACACACGGGTATGTTACTGCACGTCGGGATTCCAGACGCCAGGCAGCCTCGTACATCACCCCAACTGGTATGTGGGGGGCTGGAGTACTAAGCGATATCTATGAGAGGTTGTGCTCGCGACCCTATGGCCACAACTCATAGAGGCGTGAGCATACTATAATCTTTTTTTATTTTACATAAACCTCATTTTTTTATATTTTAGCACGATTATATTATTGATAACATACTATCACTATGTGCGCTTTTTGCATTCTCTTTTTTTATATATACTTCTGATTCATCTGATCTTTGAGGAAGCAAAAAGCGAATAATATGTCAAAGCCCAAATATTGCTGGGGGGGATTGCGGGGGGGGATCAATCACACTAACGCGTTTCGGGGGTTTGCCCTGCTCACAGTGTAGAGAGAGCGAATATTGGCTTGAATCTGGTGGGAGGCAATGAGGGGGGCGGGGGGAAAAGAAGAGAAAATGAGCTGAGAGAAGGGGAACATCTTTCCTTATGCGAGAGCACAGTTAAGGTGTGTAGCTTAAAAATGTTCTTGCAATTGCCGTATAGTAGCCATATTAAGCAATCTGCACCAGAACTAACAAGGCATTCATGCCGAGAAAGGGGGAGCTGAGAAAGGCTCACTGCGCCCTCTATAGACGTTGTAACAAATCCTAAACTTTACTCTCTTGATCACATGAATCTATTGTCGCAAGCCAAAAAGGAATTAGATTTGTCAAAGCCAATAGTTGCTCATAACTACCTACGCCGTTTTCAGGGTTTTGCCCTTCATCAGTGTAAGAGCAGAGCGATATTGGCTTGGACTGCAGTGGGAGGCAATGTAGTGGCAGGGCGGATGAGAGAGGGGAACATCTCTCCCCCCCCCCCCTCCCCCCCCCCCCCCCCCCCTTATGCCGAGGAGCACTCAGTATAAGGATGTGTAGTGTTGTTAGATTGCCTTTAGCCCATAGTAAGTATCTGCATATCACAAGGCAATTATGGAAAAGGAGCTGCCCGAAAGCCTCACTGTGGCCTCTATAGGTATGCCTACCAAATCCTCAATTTACTTCTAGCATTCACTGAATCTTTTGCAAGAAGCAAAAAGAGAATAATGTGTCACGCCAATATTCGCCTCCAACTACACAATGCCGTTTCGGCGGTTTTGACCCCTCATCAGTGATAGAGCCTAGAGCGATATTGGTCTTTGACTGGTGGGGGACAATGATATTCGAATAAAATGGCCCATGAGAGAGGGGAACATCTCTCCTTATGCCGAGGCACCAGTTAACGGCTGTGTAGTGTTTGATTGCCTTCTTTTTTTTCTTCTTTCTAGCCCACTACTAAGCATTCTGCATATCACAAGATGCATTTATGGCGAAAGGAGCTTTGGAAAGTACTCACTGTGCCTCTAAAAATATATACAGTTGTAACAAATCTCTCCATTTACTATCTGATTCACTGAATCTATTGAGAAGCAAAAAAGGATAAATTTGTCAAGCCAATTATTGATCTATTTCTACATACCGCCGTGCTTTCGGGCGTTTTGCCCTCTCATCAGTGTAGAGCAGAGACGATATTGGCATTGAACTGGTGAGGAGGCCTTGAAATAGAAAGGCATAGAAAGAGTAACAGTGCCACCTAGCAGGAGGAGATACACAGATGGTAAACTCCGTCTATGAGAGTAACTCCTTGTATCATGATTGCTAAAACAGGATAGTATTAGAATACAAAGCATAGCAAATGAGTAACAGGCCCACCTAGAGGAGGAGATCACAGAAGGAACACTCCTCTATAGAGAATCCTTTAGGATCTTCACGCTGCAAAAAAACCCAACCCCCCCCCAGAGTGCTGTTAGGCATGAAGGTTACAGACTGGTCGGACTGAGGGTGATACTGTACCAATGCTCTGGGCCCACAGCGGCGAGTGATACTTGCCGGAGCATCCTGCACCAAGTCCGGAGGCCCACCCTACCTGATACTTAAAAATATTACCTGGCCACTAGGACATAAATGCACCCATTTTTACCACATAGATACAGTAGTATGCAAAAAGAAACGTATATTGGTGTCAGTACAATAGTTAGAGTGTAGTCACACATCTCGTAGCTCACTAAATCCATATCTATAGACACACGGCTAGTAGCTCCATCCATATCCACCCCACCGGGCCCACATACAATAATCACACCCTCCATGTTTCTCTTAGTTACGACCTCACCACCTTCTAAAATAAAATCAACCACCACAAGAAAAGTAAAAGTGCTAACTCCTATCACAGGTGGTCAGTGTGTTCCCTCACTTTTACAATCAGAGACACAATGTACGCTTGCCAATATACCTCACACCGATTATAACCTACAACACACCATATTAGCCGCCACATAAACCCCCCCCCCCCCCCCCCCCCAGGTCGCCACCAGCTGCGCGGTCACATCACATTACCATGTTGAATACAGCACTGATCCAATATAGAAGCTAAAATAACCCCTTGAAATCAGCTGACTCACCGAAGCACGTCCTATCTGATGAGTCATTTCTTCCTCTATGAGTGTTCTTATTCCCTTTTCTTTGTGCATCCGTTCCACACGCCATGATGACTTGTCCAGCCACAATATATGCAGAAATTACACACAAAATTTTTAAAATCTAAATTTTCCCAGCATTTCTTTACCTATTCCCCCCCTGTACAAACTTCCAGGGGGGGAAGCGGGTACAAAAACCATAAATTAAGACCTGTTATCCCAAAAGGGGGTTGGAGGGGGGGAGAGGGCTAAGCCCCTGGAGATAATTACAACTTGGGCTGCTCCCCCCCTTTAATTTTTTATTTCTAAGGAGGGAGGCAAATGGGCAAGGCCCCAGCCAATGGATAGGCCCTATTTAGGTAGGTTTTCCCCCGCTGAATAAGTTTGTAGGACAGCCCCCGGGTTTGGGTTGGTGGGTACCTAGCCAGGTGGGAAGGTAAACGCGCCCACTGATAAGCAGGGCCCCTTAGGGAAGTTAGGGTTTGGTTGGTGGACCCAGTTAGGGGTTTGGCGTAGGGTAGGGTTGCTGAGTCCCCTTTGTTACACTGTAGGTATTAGGACCCCCCTTTTTTATAACTGCAAGCAGTTAGGGACCCCCCTTTGGGAGTAACGTCGTTAGGGTATACAAGTTAGGGCCTCCCTTAGGTAGTAACAGTAAAATTGGGCCCCCCCCTTAGGTAGCATCAAAAGGGAGTTAGGGCCTCCCTTTAGGACATACAGCAGGGCCCCGCCCCCCTATAGTAACGACAGTTAGGGTTTCCCTTTAGGTGTATACAGGAGTTAGGGTATACAGGCAGTTGGGGCCTCCTTTAGGTACTATAAGACAGTTAAAGGGTCTCCTTTGGTATTTAAAAGACAGTTAGTGGCGGCCCGGATGACCATAGGCAAACCGGGGGATTTTTGCCCCGGGCGGGCCCCCCTAGGGTCCGGGGCCGCAGGGCCGGGTCGGATGCCCCCCGAGGGGACGGGGTTCCCCCCCCGGGCGGGGGCCCCGATGCCGTTTCTGTGGCGCCTAAAAAGGGCCGCAAAGGTCGCAAACAGCGGAGGACACCTTGGAAGGGGGCCACAGGGCCCCCCCCCCCGCCAAAATGGCTGCATGGCCGGGTCCGCCCCCCCAAACCAT
>JAODAL010044737.1:0-32583 GCA_025379985.1 Phyllomedusa bahiana | reverse complement strand
TTTTTGGATCCAATGATAAAATATTAAACCCAGTTGTTATCTAATATACAGGTAGGGAAGCAGCAGATACTTTATAAAGCAAGATAGTCAGTTTATTGATGCAAATCTTTTTCCCCAAATAAAAGGGGGATAAAGGGACTGTCCCTCCAAAATAGGGACACTTGGGAGGTATGGTGTTATTGTTTGGGGACCGTTTTTGTGGTATTCTCTGGATCCATGTGTAAGGCACTCTCAGCCAATATGCTTATGATTCCATCTTAGCAGATCATGTACACCCATACAAGCTGATTGTCTTCCTGGGGTAAATGAGAACCCCCAGCAAGAAAAATGCCCCGTATCACATGACTAGAAACACCCAATACTGGTTGGAAGAGCAAAAATCACGACTTCTGAGTATTAGCCTGGCGCTTAATTTCCCAATTAAGCATTGGTGGGTCCACCTCAGTGGTCTTGTGAGCTCTTGAGATCCTCCCCTATGACCCTCTAGCAGCTGTGGGATGCAGTCGGCTCCAGATAACTGTGACAACCTACTAGGATTTTATTGAGTCTCTCCCAGCCCATCTAGCGCGTCTGTGCTGAAACATGAAACTTGTGCCTGTGCAGGATATTAGCTGCGGGTTATAATAATGGTGTGTATAAAAAATAAAAAACAGCCAGAAAATTCAGTAGCAAAAACCACTATATTAAACAGCTTAGTATTATTTGTGCAAAACTGCTCTCTTTGTAAAAAAAAAAAAAAATCTCTTACAATCGTAGCCTCGTTCTGCTTGTTATGCCCCAACAAATAAAATATCTTGACCTGACTCCTTCGATTAAGTGAAATAAAAGAGCCTGACATGAATATTTTTAAAAGCTTTTTACCATGTCACCACTTCAGTTTCAGCTGAACCAAAAATTGAACAATTCACATCATTTTTCTCAGAAAAACCATTAACTGCCATCAAGTATTGTCATTTATCAAGTAGCTTTTCAATGTATTTCTCATGATCCCATTCAATCAAACTCTACCACCCAGCTCCACCCCCACCAAGAAAAACACCTCTGCAGATCACAATGACCTTGGATCTAAAATGAACAACCCTACACGATAAGTATTATTTCCTAATGAGCTAAAGGCTGGGTCAAGTAAGGTTACATTCATAGAATCTGGCGCGGTCTTCTTCCTGTTGAATAGAGGCAGCACTCTACATTTACACCCACAAAAAGTAGAAACCTAAAAATTAATTGCTGGTGGGTGAGAGAAAAACTTTTAGTTACATAGTGGAATTCTAGTCACATAAAAGTAGAAGGGCTTGTTCACACGGCGGTTTTGGACGAGGTTTTTGGAGCGTTTCCTCGCCCAAAACGCTTCCAAAATGCCCCCAGTTCATTTCATTGACTCCTATGTAAAACCTCGTTGAAATTCACACATGACGAGTTTTTACACGCTTCTTTGGAAGCAATAAAAAGAAGTATCATTCAATTCTTGAAGCGCGTTGTAGACGTGGTTTTCGGTGCAGTTTATAGCGCGGTTTTGCACGTTTTTCGCCACGGTTTTTGTTCCCGGCCATTCATTTGTATGGGGGAAAACCTGGTCGAAAACCTGATCCAAAACCTCGTCTGAAGAAGCGTGTTTTTGGGCGAGGTTTTGATGTGGTTTGGACGAGGTTTTGGGCGAGGAAATGCTCCGAAAACCTCCCCCAAAAACGCTGTGTGAACATGCCCGAAGACACTTCAACTCTCCAGCAGTAGCGATCATTTTTTGAACAGATAAGGGTCTGAACTGCTGTCGAGTGTCGGGGGGGGGAATAACCACCAACAATTTCTTTCTGGATCCTTATTGGGGGTTCTCACCCAAAAAGGGGGCTGTCTATGTTTAAAAATCCATTTTCATGAACCTTTTTAGGAATTCTGTGTCAATGGGGGGGAGGGGTTTTTCGCTGTTACAAAGCCCATCTCTCCATTAAAGGGGACCCTTTGCGTACTAAATATCAATCAATTTTTCATATCCCTTCAAAATTTTCTTTCAATTACAATTTAAAACATAAAATAATAATGTGAAGCATAAGCATTAAAGGGAAATTAAAAATTGTAAAATATGTAAAACACATTTTTTTTTTTTTTGATTTTGATTTTATCACACACATTTTTTAAAATATGATGTTTCCCCTAAAAATATTACAGTTATCACACGTCAATGGGGAAAATCAAAAGGGAACACACGTTTTCCCTAGTTCATATGTCAGCTTGTTAAAGCACAGTTGAACACAGGGGTCACTTTAAGACTTTCAAAGAAAACAGTAAAGATTATTACAAAGGACTCCAATGCATTTCAACCCCCATTAAAGGGGGTTTTTCATCATTAAATGGGCTTCAGAAAAAAGGACATAAAACAACAACTTTGCAATTGGGTGTCATTTGCAAAACTGTCTGTTTTCACATCCTCCTTTTTTTCATCTTTTGTAAACACTGTTCCCCATTGTCGGGCGGATTTTCCCCCTCCTTTCATTTCTTGGGTCCACTCTACTAATTTACTTTTTGTAGGGCCCCCACGTATTCACGGGAGCTGCATTTCCCGCCTTTCTCACTCAGAATAAGGGGCCGGCAACATTTCACTCTGCACACCAGCAGCTCCACATAACATTGCAGCTCTTCACAATCAGAAAACAGCAGAATTGTGCCGACCCAAAAGCCCGCGGAAACATAGAAGGGAGACAACTGTTTTCTCGGATATTTCATAAAAGACGGGGATTCAACGTAACAAACCTCCAGCTGTGAGAGGAGAAGAGACATCTCGAGTTCACAAAAGATGTCTAGCTGAATGCAGGCCTGTGGTATTTTAACAAACAGCTTTACAAAATAAGACTGCATAGGGAGGGGAAAACGACACATGACAGTGGACTCAAAAAGAGGGGGGGGGGGGTGAGCAGGGAGGCCATCCCCCCCACTGATCCAAAAGTCCATTTTTGAACATCCCCTTAGGTGAAAAATTTTAGACATCTGAACTTAGACCACGCAGGGCTAATAACGCACCACTTTTATTTTTTTATTTTTTTTACAGTGGCTCATGTTGTTTTATCTTTTCGTCATTCCTACATTTCTAAACTTTTCCCGACCCCTTTGTCACCTAAATTGGCACCAAAATTCTACCTCAAAAACAAAAAATGGGGATAATCCTAGGGAAAAGTTAAAAATTCACTTTTTTAAAATATACGTTAAAAAACTCAAGCCCCTAAATCCACCAAGCAAGACCCTACTAACCCAAGTATTAGACAAAACCCAACCCAAAATGGGGTAAAACGCCCCAATAAGAGCTCCCAACTTCTATCTACCCTAGGGCAAAAATAGCGAAATTATAAAACCCCCTAATAAAAGTCTAGTTTGCTACAAAAATATATTGAAAACAGGAGGAAAAGAGAACCTATATAGAATTTTTTATACCAACACATGACCCCCAAGGGAATACTAGACCCTCAATAACAAGTGCAGATGTATACTTCCCAAAAAAAGAATTTCCCAAAAAAAAGAAGGCTTAAGAAAAAACTACAAATAGTCTAATTGCACACAAAATAATTCCCAAAAAACCCAAGACCAAAAAACAATGAGATATATACATACATGTAGTTACAACACACAAAAATCCAATACTTATTTCACATGTACTCACACACTTGTAATCCAAAATTCTACGCCAATATTATAGGGCACTTCTGCCATGTTTAAGCTACATTCTTTTGTGTCACATAAAAAAAAAATACAGGCAGTCCCCGACTTACATCGTTCCGACTTACATACGTCCCCTAGTTACAAACGGAGACTTAGGGGGCGGGGCGACATTCAACACTGAGTCCGCCCCATGATAACCAAGTGCCAGCATGCCACACTCACATGAACACAGAACGTTTTGGTGAAATCTTTTAAAAAAAGGGCACAGACAGCAAAACAAATGTAACAACGTTCCCTGCACTATCCAAAAAAAAAAAACATTTTTTGCTGGAATTTCATTTAAAAATGTTCCCGTTCCGACTTTCATAAATTTTAAGTTAAGAACAAACCACATCCCTATCCAGTTTTTTAACCCGGGGGCGCCTGATTAAAAAAAATAGTAAATAAGTCTGCACCAAAAATGTGACACTTTTTTGGTGCATTCTTAGACACATTTGTGGTGCACCCACCACAGTAGCTGTGCCTTCTTATTTCTCTTCTACACAAGGATATCTAATAATGGAAGTAAAATCAAACACCAAAGACATTACTTTTAAGCTCAGTTCACACGACAAGTATTTCAAGTCGAAATCCACACAGATTAAAACCTAAAGTAAATTATCACCATTGACCTCAAAAGAAAATCCGTGTTGTAGTGTATAAGAGGCGTTTTTTGTCAATAGTTTTTCAAGAGTTAAAAAAAAAAAACATACAAATTGTTCATTCTCCATGGGAATACGATAAAAAAAAAATTACTATTGAGGTCAATAGGGATGGTTCAAAAACTCGTGCAAAACTCGTCAAAAAAGTTTGTATGTCATTTTGGACGTGGGTGTGCATCCAAAACCCCTAGAGATGAATGGGACTCGTTTTCTGACTGTAAATACACTGCAAAAAATTTTACCAAAACCCCCCAAATACCCCATCTAAAGGGGTTTTTTTAAAACAACAGAATTTTGAAGATTTAAATTTTTACTCTTGCCCTAAAACATTCCCTTAATTAAGCTTTAATTAGTCCCCACCAGTTACTTTAGCAAAATATGGGTTATTGTCTTCAGTTCTGTCAAGGGAGTACTGACCCTATTAGGACTTTAATCAGTTTCTCTCAAACAAAGCTCATGCAAAGGTTAAAAAAAAGTAAATAAAAAAAAAAAAAAAAATTATATATATATCTTTATATTGAAACATTTTTTTATATCAAAAAATTGAAACAAACGCCATGCCCCCATTTACAAATGGCCTATTTCCTCAAAAATTGTGCTGAAATCATTTTTTTCCAAAAAGGGGGGTTCACCCTCTGTACTGCAAAAGAAATTTTTTAAAACAGCAATATACAATCTTTCTAAGGCCAGGTTCACATTTGTGTTGGAGCTTCATTTCGACGCCTCAGATGCAAGTTTCTTCAGAAAAGACAGATAAAAATAGAGAGACCGGCTGCGCTATTTTTTCTGGTTAAACAATAGACTCCGGGGTGGAAAACAAAGGGTAGTAAGTTGTAATCTATAGGGTCCTTTAGGCGTTGTTGGTGTCCGTTGTAAAATGGATCCAATTCCACTTCGGGGACAGAGGCACTGAATGGAAACTCTGCCACAAATGTGAAGCTAGACTTAGGGTATGTTCACACCCTAACCCTAATTCCCATTAAAAGCAATGGGATAGTGATCCCACAATCTTTTCACACGAATGGAGACACTAAATCTTTTTGAATAAAAGTGTGAACCACAGTGGTCCAGATTTCAGTTCCCCTACGTACAGTGTATACTGGGCATCTATGGCTGGATACTGGCTGGCTATGAAATAAGCCCAATATCTTATTTGTGTAATAATAATTAGTAGGTAGGGGGAGAGTGGCAATGAAGGGTGATGAATACTAATGTTTTATCACTCTCTGTACTCACAGTATGAGGAGGATTAAACCAATAACCCTGTGATCACTTTTGCAAGAAGAAGTATTATGTGTAGCAATTAGTATTAATTAGATGGAGTGCTTGTTCTTATTAACCTATTGAATATTTATACTTTAGAAAGTGTTACGGATTATGAATAGACATAAAGGCATTGAATGTTCTTGTACTAAGCTGCTGGCCTTACACATACGGTAGGATAGCTTTCCACAGCTTTTGTCTCCTACAAATCTACAAGGCAAGATCATCAGGAGCTGGAACACACTGTTTTTATATCGGTCTCTGCAAGTCTCCTCCAATACACAGCTCCAACTGTAATACTGCGCCTACCACGCACCCTGCCCTGTGTCATCAAAGTCCTCCTTCCCCAGGTGTCCCATCTCCTGCAAAATTAACCCACGCTCATCATTTAGACCACGTGCCTAAGCAAATGTAGATGGGGCATTATAGGGATTTTCTCACCATGCAGCTAGCTTTAGAATCACACATGCTGTGGGCAGGTCTGTAGCAGTGATTAACACATCAGCTCTGTTGTTCTTAGCTATTCCTGTTACACTGGAAAGAGTGCAAGAGATTTATAAAGTGTATTACCCCAGGCTGCAGCGCTCTAAAGGATGTTTATTTAGCTAAATACAAATCTTTCAAAGCCCATTACTAGAGATGAAACTGCAAAAGGTGACCCACCATGGATGGACTAAGAGAGTGACGGCAATTTAGAGCAATGCGGAATAAGAGAGATCATGGTGAGAGATGGTCGTAACCAGGGAAACCTGTATGCTCTAAGAGGACATAACATCTTCTTTATCTACTGACCAAAGAAAAATCAACAAAATAATGTAATTAGAAAAAGTCTTCAATTATCTGTCCCCATATGTTAAAAGCTAATCATTGTAGTGAGAAAACACCTAAACTTTTCTTGTTTGTCACTTCTGAACTTGGGTGCCTCTTATCATTCGACACACCCTGTAGCCCAAAACTACAATAGTGAGAGGTTTCCCAATGGTATAAAGTAGGAAGAGTTGTGCTACTTACTTCTTTATTCCTTTTACCTGGTTCCTGGCAGCTCTTTGGTTACCTGGCTCCAGTGATTACATGGCACGCTGACTTGTGACTGAAGCAGCCGATTAAGGGCTCGTTCACACGGCTTATTCTGGGACGGATTTCAGCCATATAGCGCGCCGTATTTGTGCTCCAATACGGCTGAAATCCGTCCCAGGCATTACGGTAATCCACAGTTCTCATAGAGAACTATGGATTCAGTCTCCTCTCCCCGCTCGGCGAATACGCCAGGCGGGGAGAAGCGACATGCACATTATTTACGGCGTGTACGCGCCGTGAATAATGGATGTCTATGGGGCCAGCGAGTTACCGGACCCCCACCCCCGCTGCACGGCAGCCGGCGTAATTGCGGGATGAAATCCGTCCCGCAATTATGTCGGCAATAAGCCGTGTGAACCAGGCCTAATAGTTGCACCAGTGACGTCTCGACACCATTGAGATCACCGATCGACTTTAGGTGTGTCATGTTGAGATAACATAGTTGAAGTCAGGAAAGACTTGGGGTATGTTCACACGGCGGTTTTGGTCGTGGGTTTCGCCACGGCTCTCGCCGCGGTTCCCGCAACCAAAACCTTGTCGATCCTCGCCGCCAACTCGCGTCTCCCGACGCGGGTTTGCGGCGCGGTAGCTGGGCGTGGTCTCGGCGCGGTTTGGGGCGCGGCTTGCGCCGAGGGTTTGCCCCCATGCAAATTAATAGCATGGGGCAAACCGCGCTGCGAGCCGCAGCCCAGCCGCGCACCACCCGCGGCCGCCGTGCAGAGCACACTCCGTCAAGAATTGACAGGAGAGTTCTCCACAAGCGCGGTTTTGGCTGCGGCCCTGAAGCTGTGGCCAAACCCGCGGCGTGTGAATATTGACGCGGTTTCCAATAGGAAACCATGTTAATAAACTAGGCGCGATTTGGGCGCGGTTTTGGCTGCAGAACCGCGCCCCAATCCACCGTGTGAACAGGGCCTTGCTCAGGAGCAGCAAGGGACTGCTCAGGTGAGTATCACTCCATTTGTTACTCTAGATTGCGGTCAGCTGTGTGTGCAAACCACGGAGTTGGAAATCACCTTTTAAATGATTTGTTTGCGTTTTGTTATTATTCATTTACATTATAGGAATGTATCCTCTACCACAGCATATCCTTCCATCACCATATTTACCGTGCTCGTGCAAGGAGGACGGTTATAAACGAAGCAACAGTCAAACTTGCACCCAGCTGCTCAAAGTCTATGCGAGTGAATGGTATAGCTGAATACAGTGCTCAGCTATTCTCATCACTCCCATATACGTTAAATAAGGCAGCAGTGTGCATGTTTGAGCGCTGCTTCGATCAAAGCCATCAAGGAAGGACAGTGACCCCGTTTTAGCAATTTGTGGGGGTCCTAGCAGAGGGTACCTCCGTGATCAGACTTTTATCACCTATCCTGTAGATAGATAATAAATGCTATTAATAGCACATCCCCTTAAACATTGAATATTTTAAACACTTTAACTGAAGGGTTATTTGCATGCCATATAATAGATATGTCTGGGTGGACATTGTTTTTAAAGAAGACTCTGTGCTGAAACCGCTTCAAAAGCAGCGTCTAAAACAAATGGCAAAATGTCTTACATTGTTTTCAATGGAAAATCAGCGCCGCATTTTGTTTTAAGAGCGTAAAAAAACAGTGCTAAAAAAGAAAGGACGTCAATTTGTGAGGTGGTATCAGTGGTGTATTCGAGCAGAAAATGCCCATTAAAATCAATGGAGAGAAAAAAAAAAAAACAGCATACAAACCACAAAATTGTTACGTGGTTTTGATGTGGGTTCACACTCAAATCCAAGTCCTAACTGCCTCAAAATAGCATCCAGAAGCCATATCCAACACCACGCTTCAAAACAACCATAAAACCATGTCTGAAATTGCAAAACTGTGTCCAAACACTGCACTAAATCAGCACGGTTTTAAGGTTCGGTCTACACAGCACAGGATTTCCATTGGACTTTAGGCGGAGTCGGTATTTTGAATCTGTCAAAAATCCGATGTTACCCTGTGTGCATGGGCAGCAATAAAAAAAAAATCTGTGCTGTTGTCTACAGTCATGGCCAACAGTTTTGAGAATGACACAAATATTATATTTTCACCTGATCTGTTGCCCTCTGGTTTTTATGTGTGTTTGTCAGATGTTTTTATACAGAAATACAAGTGCAATGATAATATGATTAACAAAAGCTTTTATTGACGGGAATGAGTTAATGCAGCAAGTCAATATTTGCAGTGTTGACCCTTCTTAGACCTCTGCAATTTCTCCCTGGCATGCTCTCAATAAACTCTGGACCAAATCCTGACTGATAGCGTCCATTCTTGCACAATCAATGCTTGCATTTTGTCACAATTGGTTGGTTTTTGTTTGTCCACCGTCTCTTGATGATTGACCACAAGTTCTCATGGGATTAAGATCTGGGAGTTTCCAGGCCATGGACCCAAAATCTCTATGTTTTGTTCCCTGAGCCATTTAGTTATCACCTTTGCTTTATGGCAAGGTGGCTCCATCATGCTGGAAAAGGCATTGTTGATCACCAAACTGCTCTTGGACGGTTGGGAGAAGTTGCTCTTGGAGGACATTCTGGTACCATTCTTTATTCATGGATGTGTTTTTAGGCAAGACTGTTTAGAGAGCCGATTCCCTTGGCTGAGAAAGCAACCCCACACATGAATGGTTTCTGGATGCTTTACAGTTGGCATGAGACAAGAAATGGTGGTATCGCTCACCTTGTCTTCTCCGAACAAGCTGTTTCCAGATGTTCCAAACATTCGGAAAGGGATTCATCTGAGAAAATGACTTTACCCCAGTCCTCAGCAGTCCCACTCCCAGTACGTTTGGCAGAATATCAGTCTGTCCCTGATGTTTTTTCTGGAGAGAAAAGTGGCTTCTTTGCTGCCCTCCTTGACACCAGGCCTTGCTCCATGAGTCTCCGTCTCACAGTTCGTGCAGATGCACTCACACCTGCCTGCTGCCATTCCTGAGCAAGCTCTGCACTGCTGGTAGCCTGATTCCGAAGCTGAAACACTTATAAGAGACGGTCCTGGCGCTTGCTGGTCTTTCTTGGGCGCCCTGGAGCCTTTTTGGCCACAATGGAACCTCTCTCCTTGAATTCCTTGATGATGCGATAGATTGTTGACTGAGGTGCAATCTTTCTAGCTGCGATACTCTTCCCTGTTAGGCCAGTTTTGTGCAGTGCAATGATGACTGCACGTGTTTCTTTAGAGATAACCATGGTTAACAGAAGAGAAACAATGATGCCAAGCACCAGCCTCCTTTTAAAGTGTCCAGTGGTGTGATTCTTACTTAATCATGACAGATTGATCTCCAGCCCTGTCCTCATCAACACCCACACCTGTGTTAATGGAGCAATCACTGAAATGATGTTAGCTGGTCCTTTTAAGGCAGGTCTGCAATGAAGTTGAAATGTGTTTTGGGGGAAAAAGTTCATTTTCTAGGCAACTATTGACTTTGCAATTAATTGCTGTTAAGCTGATCACTCTTTATAACATTCTGGAGTATATGCAAATTGCCATTATAAAACCTGATGCAGTAGACTTTGTAAAAATTAAAATTGTATCATTCTCAAAACTTTTGGCTGTACACAATACAGATTTACTACTGTCAGTTTTAAAATCCGCCAGAATAGTGCCGCCATATAGTGACCATATAGTGGTATATACTAGTGTACACAGGCTCTGCAGACTGTATATAACCACCATACAGTGACCCACTAGTGGAAGACACCAGTGTACCCAGGCTCTGCAGACTGTATATAACCACCATACAGTGACCGTATAGTGGTAGCTTTCAGTGTACACAGGCTCTGTAGACATATAAGTGATTACAGTGCAGTTACATCTTGTGACTCACAAGTGACGTTTCTCTGACGAGTCGTTGAATTTCCCCTTTTTTCTGCATCCGGTCCAGTCGCCATCATGACTTCCCCCACGACCACTCGTCCCTGCAGATTTAGACACAAATATCTTAGAATCCTGACTTTTCCAGGACCTGCCCCCTGGCTATATGGGGTCCATTTAGGCAGGCAGGGTTTAGATAGGATATATGGGGCCCCAAATATGCAAGGTTTAGGTAGGCAATAGAGTCCCCATATAGGCAGGCAGGGTTTAGGTAGCTATAGGGAGCCATACAGGTAGACAGGGGTTAGGTGGGCTATAGGGGCCATATAGGTAGGGCTTAGGTAACTAAAGGGGCCCCATATAAGTAGACAGGCAGGCTTCAGGGGCTATATAGGAAGACAGGCTTCACGGTAGCAATAGGGCAGGCAGACAGAGCTATATAGGTAGGCTGGGGCGGGCGGGGATACATTAGGGCAAGGCTGGGGGCGTACATAGGCAGGCTTGAGGGGGGGTACACAGGCAGGCTTGGGCGTATATCGGCAGGCTTGGGCGTATATCGGCAGGCTTGGGCGTATATCGGCAGGCTTGGGGGTATATCGGCAGGCTTGGGGGTATATCGGCAGGCTTAGGGGTATATAGGCAGGCTTAGGGGTATATAGGCAGGCTTAGGGGTATATAGGCAGGCAGGGCAGGTAAAATAAGAAATAGTTTACTTACCTCGTTCCACGCTCCCCCAATGCGGCGCGCAGCAGGCTCTCTGCTCAGCGCGGGCGGTGCGGTGAGGTGACGTCACCGCGCGCGCCCACGTGATCACAGAGAGCCAGCAGGGGAAGTGGCAGAGCGGATCCTCGCTCCGCTCTGCCCTCTCCGGGCAGTGCTGCCTCTGAACGCTCGGGCCGAATGTGTGCGTCGGGCCCCTCAGCTCCCCACCCGCCGCAGTGAACTGTTAAGTGCCGGCGGGCCCAGGAGCGGCATTACCGGGGTAGCGGACGCAGTAGCAGCTGGCCCGGGGAGCGGGCCCCCTAAGTGCACAAGCTCCGGGGCAGCTGCTACGTCTGCTACCCCGGCAGTTACGCCCCTGAGTAGTATCTACCATATGTCTACTGTAGTTTGGCATCATTTTTTAAATGTCTTCATTTTTTATGACATTAGGGGGCTAAAAAAATTTAGTAGTAATTTTTCACATTTTCAAGAACATTTGCAACATATATTTTTTTTTAGGTACCAATCCAATTCTGACGTGGCTTTGAGGGGCCTGTATGTTGGATACCCCCATAAATGACTCTATCTAAGACACTACACCCCTTGAAGTACGGTATTCAAAACAGCATTTAGGAAGTTTCATAACCCATTAGGAGTTTCAAAGAAATTAAAACAAAATGGAGGGGAAAATTTCAAAATTTTATTATTTTTTTTTTTCCCAGATTTTCAATTTTTAGCGATTATTCACTGGTACACGGTGGATGTGACCAGGGAAATGCAAACTTATATTGATTCCCCCAATTCTGCCATTTTAAAAGATACGATTGTGGCCTAAACAGGTCAAAACATTTTCATTAGGATTTTATTTAGGCACCATTACAGGTATGTGGACTCCCTGAGGCGCTAAAACTTAATAAACACCCTAAAAAGACATATGGAAACTACACCCTTTAAGGAATATATCAAAGGGTGTAATGAGTATATCAAAACCACAGGTGTTTCACAAATTTTTTTGAGCGTTAGGCTGTAAAAAAAATAAATAAATAAATTTGCAATTTTAGCTGAAAATGTTTAATTTTTACAAGGAAGCCTGGAAAAAAGCACCCCAAAATTTGTTATGCAATTTCTTCTAAGTTTGGCAATACTCTATATGTGGGTGTAAACTGCTGTTTAGGTGCATGACAGGGCATACAAGGGAGGGAGCGCTATTTGGCTTTTGTTGGGTGCCACATCGCATTTACAAAGTCCCCAAAGTACCACAACAGGTGAAACCTTCCAGCAGTCACCCCATTTCGGATTCAACACCCGTCATGATTCTCTTCTAGCATTTTTTAGAATTAGCCTTGAAATTTGGGGAGGGTTGGGGGAGGAACGCAGTTCTACCATTGTTTTTTGAGCTTCATTCTTATAGCGTTTGGCGTGTGTCATAAATTACATGATAACTTTATTACGCAGGGTGGTACAATTATAATTATATAATTTATTTTTTTATGTTTTATTACTTTTATTCAACAGAGATGCGTTTCTAAAGAATTGTGTTATTCTGTTGTCCTATTCTGACAGCCATGACTTTATTTTTCTGTATATGGAGCGGATTAAGGGGCTTGTATTTTTGCAGGATGAGTTGATTTTTTTTATTGGTATCATTATGGGGTGCATATGACACTGTGATTGATTTTTATTAAGGTTTTTGTGGGGACATGCTAGCTTTACTCAGCAATTCGATACAATGACAGCAATACCCAATTTGTATATTTTTGTTATGTTTTACACAATAAAAACACTTTTATTCAGAAAGGAAAACAAGTTTTTGCATCGCCATAGTATGAGGGCCATAACTTTTTAATTTTTCTGTGTACGGAGATGTCTAAGGGATTGTTTTTTGCGGGATGAGTTGACATTTTTATTGGTATCACTTTTTTGGGGGGACAAGGCTTTTTGATTGCTTTAAAATCTGTTTTTTGGAAGCCAGGGTGAAGAAAATACTACAATTCTAGCATACGAGATGTTAGTTTTTCTCTGTGTGTCAATACAATTACGGCAATACCCAATTTATGTAGTTTTTTTTAATGCTGAAGTGCTTTAAACAAAAGAGTGTTTTATAATGTAAAGCAATATTTATGCATCACTATCTTCTGATAGCAATAACTTTTTTATTTTCCCGTATACAGAGCTATGTTAGGGCTTTTTTTTTTTTGCCGGATGAACTGACGTTTTTCATTGGTACCACTTTGGCATTTATATAACTTTTTTGATTGCTTTTTATTCCATTTTATATGCTGTGGGATAAACAAAAAATGCAATTCTGTGACTTTTTTTTTTTTTTTTTTTTTTTTTACAGTGTTCGATGTTCGGGTTAAACATCATAACAGATTTATAGGATAGGTCGTTGCGCATGCAGCGATACCAAATATGCGTACTTTATTTGTAAAGGTGATAAGGGTGGTGTACAAGTTTTTATTTTCTGTGTTTTACTTTTTTTGCAGTCTTCCCCATAGGGCAAATGACCACGGTTACAATGGAGAACAGTACACAGCATATTACTATTGTGTACTGATCTCCATGGCCACTATTAAACACTATGCACTGCCATGCTCACAGAGCATGGCTGGGATCGTGACGTCACAGACAGCTCGGTTGTCTTTCTCAGGCTCCCGGGCTAAGGTAAGCCACCGGCAGCTGTGAATACATTTGCTGCTGCAAAGGAGAAAGAGGGAGCCCCCTCTCTCTCTGTCTTTCCCTTAGCGCCGGTCTGGGCTAATTCTACGGGATGTCAGCTGTAATGTACAATTGGTTTCCCACAGTGATCGTGCAGACGTCCATTTGCATTAACCCCTACACAACTTACGTCCAATGTCGTGAAGAGGTCAAAATATGCATCAAAAAAAACACTGTGTGAACCCAGCCTCGCTTGACACAGTGTTTCTGACATGTAATCTGTAGCGCTGATATTAAGCCAAAAATCAGTAATGGATTCAAACACAAAAGTAGACATACAAGCTTCCTCATTTAAAGGGGTTCTCTTGCTACGAAGATCGTAGTTGAAAATGAGGGGTCCAAAAATATAAGCATGTCCAGCCTTTGTTACCATAAGCAAAGTGCTATGGTTTAGGGGAACAGGCTGTTTGTTTAGTGCTTGGTAACGAAGTGAGAGCTCTAGTCAGGCGCGTCCGAAGGAGATGGAGAACAGAGGTGGCGGACTGGAGCGCGGAGAGAGAGAGAAAAAGAAAAAGAGAGAAAAAGAGAGAGAAAAAAAGAGAAAGAAATTTGTTACTGACAACGATCAGTGGTAGGTGCGACGTATGCGTGCGGGGTTAGGTTTTTCACTGACAGCGATCAGTGGTAGGTGCGACGTAGGCATGCAGGTGAGGTTTGTCACTGACCGCGATCAGTGGTAGGTGCGACGTATGCGTGCGGGGTGAGATTTGTCACTGACAGTGATCAGAGGTCCTGCAGAAGAGAGAGATCATGTGCAGTCCCATGTAAACACAAACAGATAAAGCATATAGTTTGGTTCTGCAGATCTATAGAGGTCAGAGGTGTAATAATCTGCAGGATATATCACTGTGTGAGACAGAGAAAAAAAAATCACCCATCTTTCCCAGAGTCCTGAACGTCAAATGCCCATTCTAATTACAAAGTGTGTAGCGAGAGCGAGAAATGTAGATATACACTATGGCGTTACACTTAGCTTTCCACTTCCAACGACAGCTAAGACCCTTTCCCTTCCCCCAGCTCACACAGAATGAATTCTCACGTACACACTTCGGGGCATGTCTGCAGAGAGAAGATATTCCCTGCTGGGAGTAGAAATACGCCCCTCCATTTCATAGGCTCTCCTTAGCAACCAGTATAAATGGCTGCCAAATGGTGAAATGAGAATACCCCTTGAACTCTATGTGTCTGTAGGTTTCAATCCTAATCAGTACCGCAAAATGTGCATCAAAAAACACTGTGTGAACAAAGCCTAAAAGATTAACCCAAGCAACAGCCCCATTACAATCAAAAATTCTCAAAACTTGGCTAGGGTTTTGTGGTGACTATGGTTGCATGACATCTAGTTGGGTAGAAAATGTGCAGAGAAAAAAAAATGTGTACAATTTGTTGCGCTGAAGTTCATGACTATTTTAGGATATGATCTGAGTCCGAGTCGTGTGTGATTAACCCCTTAAGGACCCTGGACGTATGAGTACGTCCCAGGGTCCATAAGGGGCTTTGCAGGGGGTCGCTCCGCGACCCCCCCCACACAGCCGCCGGGTGTTAGCGGCTAACCGCTAGTGGCTGTTACAGCGCGAATGGGCAGCGTCGCCCGCCCACGCTGTTTAAGCCGTCAGACACCGTGACAAAGATGGCCGCGGCGTCTGAATGAAATTCAGTGCCCCGCACTGATCTTGAGGGTGATCGGCACTGTCGCAGCATAGCTGCAACAATCTGACCCCCGGACAAGGCTCCTGTCAATTCCATGTCCTAGTTCGCCCCACTTCCGTCCGCAGACAGGAACTGGGGAAACCGCCATCTTGGTACAGTCTAATGCATTGCCTATGCAATGCATTAGACTGTATTGACAATGGCGCCACCTAGTGGTCAAGCACTATAGGTGGCCTCAATGTTAAAGTAAAAAAAAAAAAAAAAAAAAGTTTTACAGTACAAAAAAAAAAAAAAGTATTAAAAGTTCAAATCACCCCCCTTTCCCTATTTTACAAATAAAATAAAAAAGTTACACATATTTGGTATCGCCGTGTCCGAAAAAGTCTGATATATAAAAATATAGCATCATTTATCCCGTACACTGAACACCGTAGAAGAAAAAAATTTCAAACGTCAAAATTGCGTTTTTTGGTCATTTTATGTCACTTAAAAAATGGAATAAAAGTGATCAAAAAAGTTGCATGCATTCCAAACTGCTAGCGATAAAAAGTACACTTCAGCCTGCAAAAAATTCACCCTCACTGACGTCCGTAGGTGTTAGTACAAAAAAGTTATTGGTCGCACAAAATGGCGCTGCGGCGCAAATTTCAAAAATAGAAAAATTATGACTTTTTTTACAGTACCAAAACTTAACGGAAACTCTACATGTTTGGTATTGCCGGATTCCTATCAACATGTAGAAAACAGATAACGCATTGTATTGACCGAAGATTGAACGCAGTAAAAGCAAAACCCCCGCAAACATGGCGAAAATACGTGGTTTTTTTTCACAATCTGTCCCACTTAGAATTTTTTTTGCGGCTTCCAAGTATATTCTATAGTATAGTGAATACCACCATTAGAAAGTACATCTTTTCCCGCAAAATAAAAGCCCTCATGTGTCTATGTAGGTAGAAAAATAAAAAAGTTATGGCTCTGGGAAGGCGAAAGGGGAAAACGAACGTGTCAACAAAAAAACAAAAACGGCAGGTCCTTAAGGGTTTAAAGGGGTTTTCTTGCTACAAAGGTCATATCCGTAATAATGGAGACAGTAAAAATAACCACTTTTGCAATTGGTTTGCATTACCTAAATCATTTAGTATAGCAGCTATGAGCTAATGTGTGCATATCTAGAGCTATTTCTGCAGCAAGTGGTTGGGTCACTACCCCTTTTCTGTGATTGGCTGCCTGATATTTTGTTTAGCCCTGTTGGGACACGCCTCCTGGACAGGACATGCCCACTGTGCTGTGATTGGCTGCCTGCACTCTCTTCCCTATGATCTGTGTAAAATGAAAGTGAAAATGGCTGCTGTCTGTGTTCTCATTGTCTTTCACTGCTTCTTGAGCTATGTAATAATGGCTGCATGAGCTCCTCTATGGCCCTTCTCCCGCTGATAGCTCAATGTGAAGGATCTGGGCAATTACTGTCTCTAGTTATTAGATTCACTCTCTCTCCACCCATGTTACACAACATTATACAGCCTGTTTTCTCTCTACCTCTTGCCTGATAACAGGGGGGGGAGCCGAGTGCATTTCTCAAATGTAACTATAAAATGGTCCTATGTACCAGCCCTAATAAAACAAATGCCGTCCCTGAACCAGTTCAGCCACACCCGAAGTTGAGGATTCGGGAGAGGGCCGGTTCAGCCACACCCGAAGTTGAGGATTCGGGAGAGGGCCGGTTCAGCCACACCCGAAGTTGAGGATTCGGGAGAGGGCCGGTTCAGCCACACCCGAAGTTGAGGATTCGGGAGAGGGCCGGTTCAGCCACACCCGAAGTTGAGGATTCGGGAGAGGGCCGGGTCAGCCCACCCGAAGTTGAGGATTCGGGGGAGGGCCGGTTCAGCCACACCCGAAGTTGAGGATTCGGGGGAGGGCCGGTTCAGCCACACCCGAAGTTGAGGATTCGGGGGAGGGCCGGTTCAGCCACACCCGAAGTTGAGGATTCGGGGAGGGCCGGTTCAGCCACACTCGAAGTTGAGGATTCGGGGGAGGGCCGGTTCAGCCACACTCGAAGTTGAGGATTCGGGGGAGGGCCGGTTCAGCCACACTCGAAGTTGAGGATTCGGGAGAGGGCCGGTTCAGCCACACCCGAAGTTGAGGAGTCGGGAGAGGGCCGGTGCAGCCACACCCGAAGTTGAGGATTCGGGAGAGGGCCGGTTCAGCCACACCCGAAGTTGAGGATTCGGGAGAGGGCCGGTTCAGCCACACCCGAAGTTGAGGATTCGGGAGAGGGCCGGTTCAGCCACACCCAAAGTTGAGGATTCGGGCGAGGGCCGGTTTCAGCCACACCCGAAGTTGAGGATTCGGGAGAGGGCCGGTTTCAGCCACACCCGAAGTTGAGGATTCGGGAGAGGGCGGTTCAGCCACACCCGAAGTTGAGGATTCGTGAGAGGGCCGGTTCAGCCACACCCGAAGTTGAGGATTCGGGAGAGGGCCGGTTCAGCCACACCCAAAGTTGAGGATTCGGGAGAGGGCCGGTTCAGCCACACCCAAAGTTGAGGATTCGGGAGAGGGCCGGTTCAGCCACACCCAAAGTTGAGGATTCGGGAGAGGCCGGTTCAGCCACACCCAAAGTTGAGGATTCGGGAGAGGCCGGTTTCAGCCACACCCGAAGTTGAGGATTCGGGAGAGGGCCGGTTCAGCCACACCCGAAGTTGAGGATTCGGGAGAGGGCCGGTTCAGCCACACCCGAAGTTGAGGATTCGGGAGAGGGCCGGTTCTGCCACACCCGAACTTGTTGAATCGGGAGATGGCCGGTTCAGCCACACCCGAAGTTGAGGATTCGGGAGAGGGCCGGTTCAGCCACACCCGAAGTTGAGGATTCGGGAGAGGGCCGGTTCAGCCACACCCGAAGTTGAGGATTCGGGAGAGGGCCGGTTCAGCCACACACGAAGTTGAGGATTCGGGAGAGGGCACGTTCAGCCAAACCCGAAGTTGAGGATTCGGGAGAGGGCCGGTTCAGCCAAGAGCGAAGTTGAGGATTCGGGAGAGGGCCGGATCAGCCACACCCGAAGTTAGGATTCGGGAGAGGGCCGGTTCAGCCACACCCGAAGTTGAGCATTCGGGTGAGCGCCGGTTCAGCCACACCCGATGTTGAGGATTCGGGCGAGGGCCGGTTCAGCCACACCCGAAGTTGAGGATTCGGGAGAGGGCCGGTTCAGCCACACCCGAAGTTGAGGATTAGGGAGAGGGCCGGTTCAGCCACACCCGAAGTTGAGGATTCGGGAGAGGGCCGGTTCAGCCACACCCGAAGTTGAGGATTCGGGGGTGGGCCGGTTCAGCCACACCCGAAGTTGAGGATTCGGGAGAGGGCCGGTTCAGCCACACCCGAAGTTGAGGATTCGGAGAGGGCCGGTTCAGCCACACCCGAAGTTGAGGATTCGGGAGAGGGCCGTTCAGCCACACCCGAAGTTGAGGATTCGGGAGAGGGCCGGAACAGACACACCAGAAGTTGGGTATCGGGAGAGGGCCGGTTCAGCCACACCCGAAGTTGAGGATTCGGGAGAGGGCCGGTTCAGCCACAACCCGAAGTTGAGGATTCGGGAGAGGGCCGGTTCAGCCACACCCGAAGTTGAGGATTCGGGAGAGGGGCGGTTCAGCCACACCCGAAGTTGAGGATTCGGGAGAGGGCCGGTTCAGCCACACCCGAAGTTGAGGATTCGGAGAGGCTCGGTTCAGCCACACCCGAAGTTGAGGATTCGGGAGAGGGCCGGTTCAGCCACACCCGAAGTTGAGGATTCGGGAGAGGGCCGGTTCAGCCACACCCGAAGTTGAGGATTCGGGAGAGGGCCGGTTCAGCCACACCTGAAGTTTGGGATATGGAGAGGGTCGGTTCAGCCACACCTGAAGTTTGGGATATGGAGAGGGTCGGTTCAGCCACACCTGAAGTTTGGGATATGGAGAGGGTCGGTTCAGCCACACCTGAAGTTTGGGATATGGAGAGGGTCGGTTCAGCCACACCTGAAGTTTGGGATATGGAGAGGGGCAGTTCAGCCACACCTGAAGTTTGGGATATGGAGAGGGGCGGTTCAGCCACACCTGAAGTTTGGGATATGGAGAGGGCTGGTTTAGCCACACCTACTGTGGTAGGTGTGATAGCTGGATACTTGTGTGACCAATCACCAGCCTTTTTCAACTTAGGAAAAAGGAAGTATATGTGATCAATGAATGATACACCTCCTTACTCCTGTATGGTTGCATGTTCTTACCACCATCTGAATCTGAAGTGCAACACTAGGTTAGAAGTGTCTGAATTCTGGACACAAGAGCCACATCAACACATGATCTACCACTAGGTGACGCTCCTTAAATGCACTCTTATACATAGCTGCTGGCTGAACACTTGTTAGTTGGTTCTTCCAGATTTCCCCATTCACATGCGCAACTGACTGAGCATGCACGTGTTTTTAAAGGGGTATATACATCTTATTGATTTGCATCAACCATGTAGCAAAGAGAATATAAAACAGTCATGAAATACTAATAAATTTCTTCACTTTAAAAGTACAAGCTGCAAGCCATCTAATTTACGTTACTTCCAAGCAAGCTGGAGTATATCGTTTCATGCATGTAGGAAAGAGAAAGTATACATAACTACCAAATACATTACCGGTTGTATTTTGCTTCATTTCAAAGATGCAGCAGGTTACTTATCTTGCTTGTTTACAGACTGTTTCCTAAGATAGTGACCATCTCATTAAACATGCACACATTCCTTTGACACATTGTAAAGTTCCTAAAATCTGGTTCTCATCTGCCTCTTTATTTCTGTTCTGTAATTTGAACAGAGAAAACCCTAAAATGATGGGGTTTTGTAATGTTCATTGATGGTGAAGGACTATAATGAGTTTGCTGGGTTTCCATCATTGTAACGGAAGAAAAAGCTTTGCAGGTTTTGTTATTTCTTCCATCATTTTTAATGGCATCTATGACAAAGGCTCTTAATGGAACTTCCAATGCAGATGTGAACCAGGCTTACAAAAAAGATATATAGAAGCCTAGCACACATTTCAGCTCATCTACATCCTGTGGTCCCTAGGGCAACCATTGTATGCTAATACTATAATTCTATGGAAAACTGGTAAGTGGTTTGAAACCTCCAAAATGTCCCCAACATAATGCAAAATGAAGATTAAAGAAAATGAAGCAAATGACGAATCCAGGTAAAGCAAGTCCTAACATAATAGTCAGAAAGAGCTGCTGGAAATCACTTTCTATAATAAGGACAGGAGCTTCTTTGGGTCATGTACTTTATAAACAATGTACCAGGAAAAAGAAAATAGGGCCCTCATCTTGTAACCAAAGGAGCTGTACATCCTGGCCCAGGTAAAGAGTAGTACAGAACATGTAGTACCACGCTGTACTGTAGAGAGGTGCTACTAGATCATCAATCACTGCATGCACTGCGCTAATACAGAGGTTTTAGAAGTAAAATGTTCATGCTAAATGGTTGGATCTCCCATCCATCACATGAGCTGCAGATCAGCAGTGTCCGGGACATTACAGTATTTCACAAAAGTGAGTAAACCCTAAGTAACAATGGAAAGATTGTGCCCAAAGTGTCAATATTCTGTGTGGCCTCCATTATTTTCCAGCACTGTCTTAACTCTCTTGGGCATAGAGTTTACTTGAGCTTCACAGGTTGCAGCCACTGGAATCCTTTATTACTCCTCCATGACAACATCACAGAGCTGGTAGATATTAGAGACCTTGCGCTCCTCCACTTTCTGTTTGAGGATGCTCCACAGATTCTCAATAGGGTTAGGCCGTGTTCACACGGCTTATTCCCGACGGAGTTGTGAGCCGGAGTGAGCTCACAAAGCCGCCGTGAAGAAGGGGCGGGGCCGGAGCGTGGCGGGGGCACCGCTCCCGGCCCCATAGACAATGCATTGGTTACGGCGCGTACGCGCCGTAAATAATGTGCATGTCAGTTTCTCCCCCCGCAGCGGATTCGCCGCGGGGGGAGGAGCGACGGACGCCACTGTTCACTAGGCGAGCAGTGGAGTACCGTACTGACAGGGACGGATGGGAGCCGTACGGAAGCGCAAATCCGGCGCGGAGTACGGAGCCAATCCGTGCCCAAATAAGCCGTGTGAACGAGGCCTTAAGATCTGGAGACATGCTAGGCCAGTCCAGCACCTTTATCCTTATTTTCTTTAACAAGGCAGCGGTCATCTTGGAGGTCATTATTATGTTGGAAAACTGCCCTGCGGCCCAGTCCCCAAAGGGAGGGGATTATGCTCTGCTTCAGTATGTCACAGTACATGTTGGAATTCATGGTTTCTTTAATGAAATCCATGTAATCTGTGTTCTTAGTCTGCTTGTCTTCAGCAAACTGTTAACAGGCTTTCTTGTGCATCATCTTTAGAAGAGGATTCCTTCTGGGACGACAGCCATGCAGACCAATGTGATGCCATGTATGGTCTGAGCACTGATAGACTGACCCCCCACTCCTTTAACTTTTGCAGCAATGCTGGCAGCACTCATACGTCTATTCTGAATAGACATATAATTTCTGGAATTAACACTGAGCACGTGTTCCGAACTTATTTGGTCAACTATGGCGAGGCCTATTTAAGTGGAACCTGTCTTGATAAACCACTGTATGGCCATGACCGCGGTGCTGCAGCTCAGTGTCAGGGTGTTGGCAATATTCTTATAGCCTAGGCCATCTTTATGTAGAGCAACAATTCTTTGTCTCAGATATTCAGACAGTTATTTGCCTTGAGGTGCCATGTTGAACTTCCAGTGACCAGTCAGAGAGAGAGCACCAAATTTAACACATCTTCTCTTCATTCACATCTGAGAATTTGTAACACTAACGAGTCACATGACACTGTGGAGGGAAAACGGCAAATTGGGCACAATCTGTTCATTTTCCCTTAGGGTTGTACTCACTTTTGTTGTTAGCAGTTGAGGCATTGATGGCTGTGTGTTGCATTATTTTGAGGGCACATCAAATTGACACTAGTTTACAAGCTGCACACTGACTATTTTACATTGTATCAGAGTGTCATATCTTCAGTGTTGTTCCTTGAAAAGATATAATACAATATTTACAAAAATGGGAGGGGTGTACTGTGAGACAATGTATAAGGCACAAGTGTGGTGTCAAGATACAGAGTCCCAGGAAAGACCATTGTATGGTAAAAATATTGCATCCTGAGGTCATTAAGAAACAAAGTCAATAGATCCAGCTGTCCATAAGAGAATGGCCCATAGATGAAAAATAAAATCCTATTTATTGAAAATCCATTAAAAACAGAATGGCAACAGTGCGGAATTAGGCATGAAAGTGCCGACGTGTTTCGGGGCAAACCCCTTAATCATGGCATACATGTTATCAACATATGTTAACCTTAAATAGTGTATTTACTAATTGCACATACCTTGCACGCGCTGCTGCCGAAAGCGCCGCGCAAAAGACAGGACGCACCTTCCGGGACGCCACTGGCACTTCCGGGAACCCCGAGGTGACGTCAGTATGGAAATCACATGACGAACTAGCCGGCATGGACAACGCATGCGTAAACGTCACATCTCAGCGAGCACCAACCATGGTAATACAACCAGGACACGGAGCGCCATAAGCAAACCGGGATGAATGCTGAACACGTACGGCGGTCCCGGCAACAGCGCAGGCAAGAAAGCCACATACAAAAAGAAAAAACAAAACTAAAGTATAAAAATAATCAAAAGACAAACAGTACCTACTTCAACAAAAATATATAACTGAAAAAACAGAGAGTGATTGAACCATATCCAACAAAATGGAAAGAATAGCACATATACTATTTATGCACATAACCAAGGCTGACATGTAAACCCAATTCATATGTGTCACATAACAAAAACCTTACATTATCGAAAATTGAAAAGATAAATAAGCAATAATCTAAATAAACTAATAGTGGTACAGAATCTCATTTTTGATGTTAAGTCCATTGGGGAAGATGGTATCTAAAATTGTGATCCAAAACGCCTCTCTATCGAGTAATATACGACGTAGATCCCCACCCCGTTTTGGTACAGTAACCTTTTCAATTGCAAAAGCCCTAAAGTGTTTGGTGCTGGAATTATGTTCAGAGACGAAGTGACGGGCAGCATTCGAAATTATGCGGAAACCTGGATTTGCTATGTTATTGAGGTGTTCGCAGATACGGATCTTCAATTTTCGAGATGTAGATCCCACATAAAATAAGTTACATGCTTTAAAAACAATCAAATAAATAACCGACATGTAATTACAATTTAAATATTGTTTAATCTTGTACTCTTTGTTATGAACTGTAAATGTTTTTGTTACCGTGGTGAACAAACAGGTCTTGCAGGGATAAGACCCGCATTTATAAAACCCATACTGGTTAAGCCAAGTGTGCTGTGTGCTTGTTGGATTAAAAGTGTTCTTTACAATACGATCGCCAATAGCGGCCGGACGTTTAGCCACCACGCGACATCCCTGTGATAAAATATCTCGCAGGATGGAGTCATCAAATAAAATCGGGATGTTACACATGATGATGTCTTTAATTTTGGAAAAATGAGCACTGTGATTTATCACCACAGTAGGTTTCTGGGAGTGATTATATTGGCGTTTGCGAGAAAGTAATTGAGTGCGACATTTCGTGTCTACAATTGTACGCGCCCGAGTGAGAACCCAATTGGGATATCCTCTAGCTGTAAGATGTTTATGAATTTTGTTGGATTCCACTACATAATCTTCCTGTGTTGTGCAGTTGCGTTTGGCTCTGGTAAGCTCGCCAACCGGAACAGATTTTTTTGTGTGCCTTGGATGGTCGCTATCAAAATGCAGGATAGTATTACCTACCAGAATTTCCTTCCTAAAAGATTTAGTGTATACCATATGACCCTCGACTCCTGTCAGGTGAAGATCCAAAAACGACATGCTTGTAGGATGCGTGTTGAAGGTGAAAATCAAATTCAGCGGATTATTATTTAAATAATCAATAAATCGCCCCAAATCACTATCTGTTCCCTTCCACACAAACAACATGTCGTCTATATATCTTCCATACCACTGGACATCACCTGCAAACGGATTATTATCTGAGAAAATATACAAATACTCATACCAAGACATAACCAAATTGGCAAGGGATGGAGAAAATTTGGCTCCCATTGAGACACCACGTAGCTGTAAATAATATTTATTATTAAACAAAAAATAATTGTGTGTCATCAAAAATCTCACCACCAAGACAATAAAGGATTGTAACTCAATAGAAAAAGTACTGAAATTGGAAAAGTGAAAATTCAAAGCAAGCAAGGCGATGTCCAGTGGTATGGAGGTATAAAGCGACTGTACGTCACAACTGACCCAGCAAAAGTTACTCTGCCACTGTATACTTTGCATGTTGACAAGGACATCACGTGTATCCTGCAGAAAGCCAGGCACTCGTTTGACCAGAGGCTGCAAACAAAAGTCTACCCATTCGCCCACAGGTTCATTGATGGACCCAATCCCTGAGACAATCGGTCTCATTGGAGGACAAATCTTGTCTTTGTGGATTTTTGGTAACCCATACAATGACGGGACAACTGGATTGGAGACCATCAACTGATCCCTCTGGGCTGTGGAAAAAATGCCTAAAGCATGACCTTCATGTAATAAAGCAGACATAGCATCCTGAAATTGATTAGTTGGATTGCTCTTGAGCACTGAATAAGTATCAGAATCTGAAAGTAATGATAACATTTGAGATAGATACATTGAGTCACTCATAACAACAATTGTACCGCCCTTGTCGGCCATTTTAAACTGTACGCCGGGAAGGTTCTGTAATTCCTGTAAAGCTGCTTTTTCTCGTCGTGATAAATTAGAAGAAATGTCCATGTTTGTTGCTTGGAGTTCTCGTAATTTTTGAATAATGACAGTCTGAAAGACATTCATTGAATCCGTCCTGGCATGGACAGGATAAAATCCTTACTTTTATCCTGTCCATGCCAGGACGGATTCAATGAATGTCTTTCAGACTGTCATTATTAAAAAATACGAGAACTCCAAGCAACAAACATGGACATTTCTTCTAATTTATCACAACGAGAAAAAGCAGCTTTACAGGAATTACAAAACCCTTCCCGCGTACAGTTTAAAATGGCCGCAAGGGCGGTACAATTGTTGTTATGAGTGACTCAATGTATCTTTCTCAAATGTTATTTTTAAACTTTCAGATTTGATACTTATCATGCTCAAGAGCAATCAAACTAATCAATTTCAGGATGCTATGTCTGCTTTATTACATGAAGGTCATGCTTTAAGGCATTTTTTCCACACCCAGAGGGATCAGTTGATGGTCTCCAATCCAGTTTTCCCGTCATTGTACGGTTACCAAAAATCCACAAAGACAAGATTGTCCTCCAATGAGACCGATTGCCCTCAGGGATTGGGTCCATCAATGAACCTGTAGGCGAATGGTTAGATTTTTGTTTGCAGCCTCGGGTCAAACGAGTGCCTGGCTTTCTGCAGGATACACGCGACGTCCCTTGTCAACATGCAAAGTATACAGTGGCAGAGTAACTTTTGCTGGGTCAGTTGTGACGTAACAGTCCCTTTATACCTCCATACCACTGGACATCGCTTGCTTGTTTTAAATTTTCATTTTTCCAATTTCAGTACTTTTTCTATTGAGTTACAATCCTTTATTGTCTTGGTGGGAGATTTTTGATGACACACAATTATTTTTTGTTTAACAATAAATATTTTTTTACAGCTACGTGTTTTCTCAATGGGAGCAAAATTTTCTCCACCCTTGCCAATCTGGTTATGTTTTGGGTTTATGAGTATTTGTATATTTTTTCAGATAAAAAATCCGTTTGCAGGTGATGTCCAGTGGTATGGAAGATATATAGACGACATGTTTTGGGGAAGGGAACAGATAGTGATTTGGGGCGATTTATTGATTATTTAAATAATAATCCGCTGAATTTGATTTTCACCTTCAAACACCATCCTACAAGCATGTCGTTTTTGGATCTTCACCTGACAGGAGTCGAGGGTCATATGGTATACACTAAATCTTTTAGGAAGGAAATATCTGGTAATACTATCCTGCATTTTGATAGCGACCATCCAAGGCACACAAAAAAAATCTGTTCCGGTTGGCGAGCTTACCAGACCAAACGCAACTGCACAACACAGGAAGATTATGTAGTGGAATCCAATAATATTCAGAAACGTCTTACAGCTAGGGGATATCCCAACTGGGCTCTCACTCGGGCGCGTACAATTGTGGATACAAAATGTCGCACTCAATTACTTTCTCGCAAACGCCAATAAATCATTACCAAAACCTACTGTGGTGATTAATCACAGTGCTCATTTTTCCAAAATTAAAGACATCATCATGTTACTTTTCGATTTTATTTGTTTTTGACCCATCCTGCGAGATATTTTTTTCACAGGGATGTCGATGGTGGCTAAAGTCCGGCCGCTATTGGCGATCGTATGAAAAAGAACACTTTTAATCCAACAAGCCCCACAGCACACTTGGCTTAACCATAGGGTTTATAATGCGGGTCTTATCCCTGCAAACCTGTTTGTTCACCACGGACAAAAACATTTACGTTCATAACAAGAGTACAAGTTTAAACAATACTTAAATTGTAACTCCATGTGGGTTATTTATTTGATTGTTTTGTAAAGCATGTAACTTAAATTTTATGTGGATCTACATCTCGCAAATTTAAGATCCGTAATTTCGAAACCTCAAAAACAAGAAAACCCAGGTTTCGCATAATTTCAAATGCTGCCCGTCACTTTGTCTCTGAACATAATTCTAGCACCAAGCACTTTAGGGCTTTTGCAATTGAAAAGGTTACTGTACCAAAACGGGGTGGGGACTACGTCCGTATATTACTCGATAGAGAGGCGTTTTGGATCACAATTTTAGATACCATCTTTCCCCCAAGGACTTAACATAAAAAATGAAATTTTGTATCATTATTAGTTTATTTAGATTATTGTTTATTTATCTTTTCAATTTTCCCATAATGTAAGGTTTTTGTTATGTGACACATATGAATTGGGTTTACATTCAGCCTTTGGTTTATGTGCATAAATAGTATATTTTGCTAAACTTTCCATTTTGTTGGATATGGGTTTAATCACTCTCTGTTTTTTCAGTTATATATTTTTGTTGAAGTAGTTACTGTTTGTCTTTTGATTATTTTTTTACTTTAGTTTTTGTTTTTTCTTTTTTGTATGTGGCTTTCTTTTCCTGCGCTGTTGCCGGGACCGCCGTAGTGTTCAGCATTCATCCCGGGTTTTCTTATGCCTCCGTGTCCTGGTTTTATTTACCATGGTTGGGCTCGCTGAGATGTGACGTTTACGCATGCGTTGTCCAGCCGGCTAGTTCGTCATGTGATTTCCAAACTGACGTCACCTCGGGGTTCCCGGAAGTGCCAGTGGTGTCCCGGAAGGTGCGTCCTGTCTTTTGAGCGGCGCTTTCGGCAGCAGCGCGTGTAAGGTATGTGCAATTAGTAAATACACTATTTAAGGTTAACATATGTTGATAACATGTATGCCATGATTAAGGGGTTTGCCCCGAAACACGTCAGCACTTTCATGCCTTATTCCGCACTGTTGCCATTCTGTTTTTAATGGATTTTCAATAAATAGGATTTTATTTTTCATCTATGGGCCATTCTCTTATGGACAGCTGGATCTATTGACTTTGTTTCTTACTGGCTGCTTTTCCCTGGCACTGGGAGGATCCATGCTGTCTGCTGGAGAGGTGAGCTGGCATTCAACTCTATGATCCTGAGGTCATTGCAATTGGAGGGACCTCTACATAGGTTTTTAGTAAGTGGCAAACGAGAATATTTAATATTTTTACTAAAAGTATTATAGAAATGTAGAGAAAATAAGATGACCTGATGACAGAGGGAGGTCTGCAACCAAAGAAACCATCTGTAAAGATGAAGGATAGGTAGCCTGCTGTATTTTTCAGAATGTAAAATCAGAACAGCAATGTATTGGGTAATAAACTTTAGCTCTAAACATGTAGGAAAGGTAAGTAATCAGTGAAATGGGAATACCCCTTTAATGTGGAGTGGGGAGTTAGTCCCTGGTGGAAAATACTAGAGGCGACTCAATTCTAGGGAGAACAAGGTGATTGAGCCCCAAGTGTCGCCATGCCTCTCTTCACAGCTATGATGGAAGTTGTCTAAATGCTGTATGTTCAATATGGAACAAAAAGGTTGAAAAATCTGTTTAGCTGGAAATCGGTCTTGCCTATTATTTGCACGCGTTGGTCGTGTCACCTTTTCTCTAATGTTCATGAAGTCTTTAGTCCTATTAATAACTGGTTACAGTACAGAATATCCTGTTGGTGCACTCCCGGAATCTCCATTGCTAATAATACAAAGGTTCCTATACACACACATACCTGCCAAGTGTCCCTATATTTAACCTGGGTCCCTCTGAGCTCTATAAATGTCCTTTTTCATTCGGGAAATAGATTTACATCAATAAACTGAACATCTTGCTTTAAAGGGGTTTTGCCACGATCTCATTTTATACCTCCTGCATCGGGCTCTTCAGCTCTCTGTGCTCAGAACGGTGCGTGTGTGATTTGTTTGAATTGCATATCATTTGACCCAGCAGGATGACATCACCAGGCCTTTCATCTCTCTAGTCAAAGAAAGGTCTGTTTATGTATAGAATTGTAAGTAGTTATATTGTAGCTCAGAGATAACATTTTTGCTTTACGGCACAAGGGTCCTTGGTTCAAATCCCTGCAGGAAATTAACCTGTGTTTTTTTTTTCCTCTTTATCAATGCACATACCTCATTGAGGTTTCGTTTTTATTTATTTGCACTGAACACTCAGTAGCTGCCTGAGAAGAGAGGTGATGTCTGAGCATGTGCGACCAGGACTGAGGAGCTCACAGCCCTGGTCGTATCCCCTGGAGACGAGCTGTAAACAATGGATCACTAAGGCTATGTTCACACGGCTTAGCTGCGGGGCGTAATTACGCCCCGCAGTTACGCAGTGTGGACGGGGGTGGGGCGGCACTCCCGGGCCCAAAACTATCATTGCAGCGCGCTATACCGCATAAATGACATTCACTTACCCCCCGCCCGGGGATCCCCGAGCGGGGAGGGGAGACTAATCCAATTTCTCTATGAAACGGTTTACCTAATGACTTGGACTATTCGACCGAATTCGGCACTACGCCCCTTATTACGGACTAAATACGTCCCTTTTTAAGCCGGGTGAACTAGCCTAAAACAAAAAAAACAAAAAGAAAAAAATTTTTAAAATAATAATGGTAAAAATGTTTATTTCATTTGAACTTCCCCCGTCTTTTTACTTCAGGGAAAAACCCCCTTTAAAAGTCCAAAAAGAACACGGGAAAAACATGTCAGTGCTTACCCCCCCCGGACAGTTAGACAAAGTTTCGGGGATTGCCACAGGGAAATGCAGCAGTGACCTGCCCCCAACTGCTCCGGGCTGTCGACTTGCAGAAAAAACAAAGTTCAAAATAATTTGTTAAACAAAGTTTATTTTAAAAAAGCAAAAATTTACAAAGAAAATTAAAAGGCCAAAAGTCAAATAAATAAACCCGTCGTACGCGTTTCAGACCATGCGGTCCTTGGTTACAGTACTGCCACCAAGACTATGGTCTGAAACGCGTAAGACGTTAAATTTTGGACATGTTTTTTTTGAAAATTTTAAATTTTTTATCAGAAAAATATGCTTTTTTTAAATCAACTTCTGCCACGCAAACTAAACCGGACATTACAAAGTCTCTGATTACTTCCTAAGTATACAATAAAACTTTTGTAACAGTTTCACATCGGACGAAAACGGGACCCAAAAATGCCATTCCAATTCTTAAAACATTTTAATCAAAACCTATTCAAGCATAAAGTTAATGATCTTTGACACAGTGATCATGAGGCCCTCTCGGCTGTGATACTTTGGGATGAACCTGTATTATGTATAGGCTCAGGTATGGTGCAATGGAGGAGATAAGGGGCTGCCTGCTCCCCTCCTCAACTGAGATCACATGCACGCCCGGCTTAGCTGAGCGTGTATACGCTGGAGTAGATAGGGGAAGGGCAGCTGAGAGTCCCCCATAGGGTTGTATGTTCCTTCCTATTACAGCACAGAGAATAGTCACAGAAGCTAAAGCCTATACAGGAAAGTTCTTAGATGGAAGAAGCTGACGTGGACGAGAAGCATAACGCATGTAACCTACGCGCTGTTCACACCTCCCGACATGTCACCGCTCACCTGGGACACCAAGAGAGGCGGCCTCTTTGATGCACTTAACACCCCCAAGGAAAACCCCCCATATCCGTAGCGCCCGGGAAAAAGACACTGGTTCTCGGTTTCCGGTAGACAAGTTTAAAAACGTTGCACCCTGACAGTTCACAAAAAAGGGGGAACTTTTGTGGAAGGGCTTTTAGATTGTTCGCAGTGAAAAACTGTCGTGCACGCTTCTTTATTTAAGCAAAGTGCGTAAGGGGATTTGCTACGTCCGATTTGGGGACTGACTAGAAGAAAAGATACACCCCCCCCCCCCCCCGGCAGTGGTACATTCCGGGGATCGGGCTGACGCGGTATTTTTTTAAGGGGGAAGAAATAGCAACATCATACCAGGGGCCCCCGTAAGGCAAGGGGCGGGGGGCCGGGGAACCCCACGTATGAGGGGTGCCAGGTGCAGAGGGAAGGGTTAACTGGGTTTTTAAAGGGAAGGTAAAAGAAAGCAAATACGTGTGGCCTGTCTCCTGGACACTGGGTAGGGGGGGGGGATTTACCACACACCCCCGTTAAAAAGTGTTCGATTTACTGCCTCTAATAGGGCTCCCAAAATCTCATGGGCCCTCAGAGTTGTGGGGAACGGATGGTTTGACTGGTGATGCCCATGGAAATCTGTGAGCTGCCCTCAGGAGGTCCTGATCAGGATCCCCCCCTATTACATTAATATAGTTCCAACTTTGAAAAAAAAAACAGGAGAAAATTTTTGGGCGCGCGCGTTTGCGCGCCGCGGCAAAAAAAATTTTCATGGACACGCCCATCTTGTTGGGATGCCACGCCCCTTTTAAAAAAGCCACACCCACTCCACCTAAAAGCATAACGGCTTTGGGAAAAAAGCCAGGTAAAAGCCCTTATAGCCAGGGGAAGCCCCCCTACCCCCGGGTGCCCCCCTTTCAGGCCGGAGATCCCCTTGTAGCCAAGTAATGCCCCCCTCTGTAGCCGGGACCAAATTTTTAGCCAGGGAGATGCCCCATTTTTAGCCAGGTAGGTGCCCCCCATTGTTAGCCAGGTAGGGGCCCCCAGTGTGCGCCAGGTAGGGGCCCCCTTGTCGCAGTAGGTGCCCCCATCTGTTTTCCAGGGAGTGCCCCAACGTTTGCCAGTAGTGCCCCATTGTTTGCCAGTAGAGTCCCCTCGTTGCCAGGAGATTCCCCCGTTTCCAGGGAGGCCCCATCTGTTTTGCCGAGGCCCCCATCTTTCCAGGTAGTGCCCCCCTGTTGCCAGTATCCCCCTCGTTGCCCGGGAGGCCCCCTCTGTTTGCCAGGTATGCCCCCCATTGTTAGCCCGGGATGCCCCCCTCTTTAGCGGTAGGCCCCCCCTTTGCCGGAGATGCCCCTCTGTGCCAGGTAGGCCCCCCGTGCCAGGGATTTTTCCCCCTCTGTTGCCCGGTATTGCCCTTCGTTAGCCCGTTTTGTGCCCCCTCTGTTGCCAGTATTCCCTCTCTGTTAGCCCGGAGGCCCCCTAAACAAAAAAAATTTAAAAAATAAAATCCACTTACTTTTCCAGCTCCGCAGCGGGCCCCTTCCCCACCGCTCTTCACGGCGAGGGGGAAGTAAGCAGCCGCGTCACTCCCCAACCCGCCACTTCCCCCCCCGGCCCTTTTACCGTATGTCCCGGGGCACACACCGCGCCGACATACAGGGAGAAAGGGGGGAAGGGGCGATCCCCC
>JAODAL010044736.1:0-32585 GCA_025379985.1 Phyllomedusa bahiana | reverse complement strand
ATGCATTTTGATTCATATTCCCCTAGGTCTATCATGTAAGTCTGCCATTTTAGCACGCTTATTCAGGCTCGGACTGAGAACTTGCCACAAAATCCCGGAAGGCTGGGCCGCCTGAACCACACCTATTTGATTAAGCTGTCGATGCTCATCTTAAAGCAGCAGCCACCGCGACGGGCCACTAAGGCAGTGGATCGCAGCACTCATCAGACATGGCCGCAGCAGGACAGGGCAGCAGTCAGATTATGCAGGCTGCGGCACTACGGATTGACGCTGCAGCCGGCGATACTCCGCAGTGGCCATAGTCTACTCACTAGGTGAAGCTACCTACCTCCTTTGGACCTTGCCTTCCTACCTACCTCCCTTCGGCTTTGCTCAGAGCAAGGACTAAGGGAGGTAGATGGAAGGGTAAGGCCCAAAGGGGGGGAGGTAGGAGAGCAAGTTGCCTTCCTCCCTACCTCTCTTGGGCCTTGCTCTCCTACATACCTCCCTTGGGCCTTGCCAGCCTGCCTACGTACCTCCCTTGCCCACCTGCCTATGCACCTCTCTTGCCCACCCGCCTACGTACCTCCCTTGTCCACCTGCCTACATACCTCCCTTGGACCTTGCCCGCCTGCCTACATCCCTCTCTTGGACTTGCCTGCCTATGTACCTCCATTGGCCTTGCTTGCCAGCCTCCCTACGTCCCTTGGGCCAACCCGCTTGCCAAATTAAATACTGGGAAGCCAATCAGTTCATCAAAAATATTCAACGTAGCACTAAAAATCCTTCAGGTCATCAACAGCAGTACAGGTTCCCACCTGTAAATCTCAAAGTCACAATACACGTAAACTGCTGAAATCAACATACATTTCTTAATTGCTTTTCCACTTTAATTCATTATTATTATCTTCACACGTTCACAATCTGGCATTTCTTCATGCCTGTGCATATGATCCATAAATACATAGTTATATAAAACATGACCTGAAATCCGACGTAGAGTCTGTAAAGCGCTTTCACATGGACACTTAAGTCTTATATAATCCAGGCAGTACGAGGCATTCAGCTCACGGTCACGTCCATATTGTCCAAACTGCGGTATGGACAATATGGAGTGACCGTGAGCTCAATGCCTCGTACTGCCTGGATTATATAAGACTTTGTATCCATATAAGAAGGGGTACATTTCTTCCGTGACTATGTGAGAGTTTTCAGTGACCCCCTATGGTTATATTACCTATTGTTTCTTCCAATCCAATTATACGAATTTGGTCTTCTGTGACTCCTTTGAAAAAAACAAATGTTAAAATTTAATTTTTTTCCCCCATTTTTCCACAGTAAAAATTAAACAGGAGAATACCTGCAAGAGCATTTGTTCCAGATAATTGACCTGTTTGCCCTGCGATCAGCCAACGTACAAGCAAACACTCATTGATCTTCTGATTGCATCTTTTATGCAGGGGTAAAGTCATTATTTGTCGGCAGCATGTTCCCCTGTGTAAAGAAGAGTTGTGCTGATTATGTGTTAATGCTTCTGAGTGAAGATTTTCCTCCTGCCCGGATGAACCTTCGGCTTACGGTAGTTGTAGTAAATCCAATGTAGAAAAACCATCCAGCGTCTATGGATAAAAGCAGATATTTTATGTGAAATAAGCCAAAAGCAAACAGTTAAAAGGTGTAGATAAATGGAAAATACGCTTACGCGTTTTGAACCACTACACGGTTCTTTTGGCTTAATTCTAATAAAATATCTGCTTTTATCAGTACACACTGGATGGTCTTTCTACATTGAATTTGTGACAATACAATATTCAGGCCTAGAAGAATATATATTTCTCTAGGCAAATATAAGTGCAAAAAAAAAAAAAAGAAGTTTCATACCAATACATACATACCAATATTCATTACACCTATGAACAACATATAGTAATAATACTATTAAATGTCCAAAAATTAAGATTAAATGAAAAGTCATAATAGGACCCAAATGAAAAAAACTTAATATAAAAAAATAAAAAGCAAAATAAAATTAAAAGAAAAGAGAAGATACATAGTTACAAAAAAGACCAACCTTACACACTTTGCTCCCCCCACCCATATAACACACTCTTATACACTGTGCTCCTCCCCTCCCTTTTTAAAAAAAATTTTTTTTTTTAGTCTTATACACTCTGCTCTTCTCACCCATAGAACACACCCTTATACACTCTGCTTCCTCACCTTTATAATACACCTTTATACACTCTTCTGCCCCCACCCATATATCACACCCTTATACACTCTGCTCTTCCTGTCCATATAACACACCCTTTTACACTCTCCACCCCCTCCTATATAACACAGTTGTAACGGTCAGCAGTAGTTGATCCGCTGGACCCTCGCAAGCGATGGTATAAGCCACGCCAGGGAGCGGAGTCTATGTAGGTCCGGTTTTCACAGAAGCCCGCTCGAAAGCGGGATGGACTTGCTGCGGTGGGAGTCTACCAGGTCGCTTCCACTGATGTGACTTGCCTGCGGTGGCAGCCAAGGGTGAGCGTGGTACAGAATCGTCAGGCGTAGGTGAAGTCGTGAATAGGCAGTAAGGTCAGGGCAGGCGGCCGAGGTTCGTGGTCAAAAGACATAGGAAGAGGGTCAGGGCAGACAGCAAAGGTTCATGGTCATAAACGTTAGCAAGAGGGTCAGACCACCGAAGACAAGTAGCGCACACTTCCAACATTTTCTCTATAGGCAATGGGCACAATAGATCCGCGCAGAAGTGTCGGGGACAGTATCCTTATATAGGACCAGCTGGCCAGCAATTAACAAATTACTGGCGTCTGGCCTTTTAAAATTTCAAAGAGCTGCCGCGCACGCGCGCTAAGGGGCGCTCGCGCGCACGGCAGCTGGCAGAGAGCCGCACGAAGACAGGAGCGTGGTCAGGTAAGTCCTGACCCTTGGGGAAGCGAGTGCACCCGCGGCCCGACATGCGGACCGCGGCGCCACTCACTCCGGAAGCGGGGGGGGACGGATGGGACATGGGTGTGCCCACATCCCGACCCACGGCTGCGGGACCACCCGTGACAGTAAACACCCCCCCCCCCTTTGGCCGCCCCGTCTTTTTTGAAAAAATAAATTTCTTCAGTAGGTCACGATCCAAGATCTTATCCTCTGGCTCCAAATCTCTTCTCCCCGGCCGGAATCCTTCCAATTCAATGAGGAAATTATCGCTCCCTCTGATAGACTTTCATAGCCAGAATCTCTTCTACCGGAAACACGTTGGAGCCTCCCGATTCAGGGGGGATGTAGGCGACTTTTCGAGAGAAGCAATGAGCACACAGGCTTCAGAGAGAGCATGGAACGAATTTCGGGATACGCATGGTAGGTGGGAGGCTGGAGGTTTATAGGCTACCGAATTGATCGCTGTAAACCCCTCAACACTGGTCTAGGAACCGTGGGACCTAGTTTCAGCTTGGTATCTGTGCGGACGTACTTGGCGACAGCCACAATTATCTTTGGAGCTCAAAAGTTGGGGCGGTCTCCTCTTCTTTGTCCGCCTGGGGACTATCATGCGGCTGTGTCTTGATGAATGGACTGACGAGTCCTGATCAAATGCAGTCATATCCCGGTCCAGGGGTTGTTCCACCACAGGAACTCGGAGCAGAAGGCAGAGGGAGGGGTGGGAGGGATGCATAGCCGATAGACTATGTAGAAGGGTGAAGAGCCGTAGATTAGGAGTCCAGGATAGTTATATGAAAACTCAGCCCAGGCAACAGATGGACCAGTTGTCTGGACGGGCCGAGATGAAGTGGCGAGATACTGTGCCAAGTATTTGACTGATCTCTCACCTGACGTTGGATTGCCGGGTGGTAAGCTGTGGAAAAAGGTCAATGTTTACTTGTAACCGGAGCAGAGGGGTGCCAGAACCTGGAGCGAATTGGCCCCACGGTCCGAGGTTGAAGGACGGAGGGAAGGAGTGTAGCCTGAAGATGTGCTCGAAGAAGAGGAGCGGGGCAGAAGGCCTGGCCAAAGGGACAAAGTGTGCAGGTCTTGGAAAAACGGTCTGCGACCAACCCAATTGCAGTTTGCCGGAGGACGGAGGAAGGTCGGTGATGAAATCCATCGGGACACCTGGGTCCATGGAGACTCGGGCATGGGCAAGGGGTGCAGAAGGCCAGCGGGCTGCGAAGGGGCGTCTTATCCCCGGGCACAGGTGGTACAGGCTTACACCAAATTCTAGCAAGTTCTTAGCAAGGGTCGGCACATAGAAGTGGGAAATCAGCCTGATACGTTTTCCACACGCCAGGATGCCCGGACCACCAAGGAGCAATGTCCCCATTTTAGAATCCTCCTCCGGAGAGCCGGACGACATAAGTCTTCCCCCGAGGGATCTGTGGAGGTATACTGGAGCAACATAACTAAACGTTCTGGGGTATAATTATGTGTGGGATCTTCCACCGATGGTGTCGGAAGCACGGGGTGCGGGGTGTCAGCCTTAATGTTTTTTTATCTGCGGGAGGAAGTGAATCCGGAAATCAAAACTACGATGAAAACTAGCGACAACCGGCTGGCGAGGATTAAGGTGAGCAGTATGGAGGTATCTTGAGATTCTTGTGATCTGTGTAAATATCAATTGGATGGCGAGCTCTTCCAGGGATGGGTGGCGCCATTCCTCAGAGCCATGTTGATGGCTAACAATTTCCAAGTCCCGATAGCGTAATTTTTTCTCCGCCGGAGAGAAGGTCTTGGAGAAGAATCCGAATGTGAGAGTCTCTGCCTTGGCCCCTCTTTGCATGAGACACGCTCCTGCCCCACGGAAAGAAGCATCCACCTCCAAGGTGAAAGTTTGTCTGGTCCGGGTGAGATAGTGGGTGCAGGAGGCAAAAGCAGACTTGAGCTCCTGAAAATGCTTATCGCCGCTTGATTGACCAAGATTTTCGGGTTGGGCGTTCATCTTCGTGAGGGCTACGATCAGTGCACCAATGTAGAGAAATGGGGAGATAAATTAGCGTTGTAATTCGCGAACCCAAGAAGCGCTGTATGGCCTGAAACCCCGACAGGGCGCGGCCACTGCAGAATGGCGCCGATAACTTTGCTGGATCCATCTGAAGCCCTTATCCGAAACGATATAACCAGGAATGGAAGCTCGTCCGATGGAAATGACATTTCTGCCAACTGGCGTATAGCGGTTGCTGGAGGCACTCAGTACCTGTCGTACCTGAAAACCGATGGGTCAGAAAAATCAGGAGAGAAAATCAGGATGTCGTCCAAGTAGACGATGACCAGGAGTAAAGTGAGGTCTTAAAGATGTTATTAACGAGTTCATGAAAGACGGCTTCTCTTTTTTTTGGGCGGATGCATAGTCCAAAAGGCATCCCCAATTTATTAAAAGTCCCCGTCCCGTGTTTTTAAAAGGCCGTTTTCCACTCATCGCTTCTGGATTCTTGGGGTTTTTGGGGTCCTCGCAGGCCCATTTTCCCGAAAAGACCTTGGCCCCCGGACCCGGTTTTAAAGGGGGTTTCCCCAAAAAATTAGAGGTAAGGATAGCGATTTTTTAAATTTTATTTTTTTTCCCGGAAACGATGCAGGGGGTGGGAAAAACCATCCTTTTTCTCCAAAGAAAAAAAACCGGCCCCAGGGGGGGAGGGGGAAAATTTTTGCGAAAAAAACCCTTTCGGGCAAATTTTCTTTTAGGTGGGCCCGACAGGGCCGGGGGCCCCTTTTTGGGTAGGACAACGGTTAGCCCCTCCCAGAGGAGGACTGGTCCCGGGGAAAAAGGTCATTAGGACATTTCCTGGGGCCGGGGGGCGGCAGCTCTCGGGCCCCCTTTTTTCTGGAAAAAACACATCAGAAATTTCCTGGTATTCAGTTTGGCAGGGTTTGGGGAGATAATTGCGGGGGGGTGGAAGCCCCGGGGGGGGGGCGACAAAACAGTGATTTGGCAACCCGGGTCCCCAACAAACCTCGCCGGTTTCCATTTGGGGTAGGGGAATGAGTTGCAGCCAGGGGGCCCCCAAAGGGATCGCCGAAAAAGGGATTGGGGTGAACGGGAAAGGAAAATTTTCTCCTTGTGCAGGGCCCCCCCTGGAGGGCCCCGGCCTGGTGATGTACGGGAATGGAGCCCTCAGAAGTTCCCCACTGACTGAAAAAAATCACCGGGGGTTTTTCCCAAAGTGGACCCAGGGCAGACAATATCGGATACCAGGGGGAATTTTTTAAAGGGTTCCCGGCGGGCCCCAAAATCCGGGAAAGGGCCCAGGGGTTGAAAGAGGGGCCCAGCCCCGTCGTGACTCGCCCCAAAAAGGGAAAAACTGGAGCGGGAAAATTAGCCCCTGGGGAAACCCTTTTAGGGCCGGGCTTTTCCCCGGCCCGGGGGGGCCGGGTCGAGGATTTGGTTGGGACGTTAACTCTCGTTCCGGGGCGGAGCTCCTTTGGTCTCTCGGCGAAGCGAACATCTATGGGGAGGGGCCCAAAGGGGGTTTATTTCCCTTTCAGAGGGGAAGGGAAAGGCTCTAGGGGCCCCAGTGCACCCTTTCCCCCTTTGCTGGATAACCCCTTTTTAAAGGTGGCGCAAAGGGGTGTTCATTTCAGGAAAAACAAAAAGGCCAGGAAAGGGAATTTTTGGGCATTGTTTCCCACGGGGGAGTCACCCTGGCAAAAAATTCAGGAGCCCTTTGGGGGCAAAAGGACCCCGCCTGGTTTTCTAAAGATCCCACAAATTTCCGGGAAGAAGGCCGTAGGTCTCCCATCAGGGGGGGGTCGCTTCTTTCCCAGGGGGGTGTTCCCCAAGGGGGCCCTTTCCCCGGAAAAGTAGGCAAACCCACGAATGCCCACTTTTGCCCTTTATGTGGGAAATGATCAGCAATCAGCTTGAGTGTATGGAGCACTGGGTGACTGAAACCTCTGCAAAGCTTCGGGTCCCCGTCAATCTCTAGTTGGAAGAGGAAGGTCGAAGCTTGGGGCCAACCGTAGCAATGGAACGGGAGTGTAGAAGGAACTAACAGGTGGAGGTGGGGACAGTGCTGAGATGTGAGGAAGTGTAGTGCCATGTCGGACAGCGGATCCAACTGCTGTGCTGTTGCGAAATCTGCTGCGGCTGCTGGGCAATAACGGACGTGGAGGTCTGCAATGCTGGGAAGAGGCACCTTGGCGGGTTCCATGGCCGGATCTAACTGTCAGCGGTCAGAGTAGTGGATCCGCTGGAACATCCGCAAGCCGATGGTATAAGCCACACCAGGGAGCGGAGTCTAAGTAGGTCCCCGTTTTCACCAGAGCCCACCGCAAAGCGGGATGGACTTGCTGCGGCGGGAGTCTACCAGGTCGCTTCCACTGATGTGACTTGCCTGGCGGTGGGCAGCCAAGGGTGAGTTGGTACCAGAATGTCAGGCGTAGGCGGGAACAATAATTGTGAACAGGCGGTAAGGTCAGAGCAGGCGGCCAGAGGGTTCATGCGTCAAATAGAAGTAAGCAAGAGGGGTCAGGGCAGGCCGGCAAAGGTTCGTGGTCAATAAAGTAGAAGAGGGTCAGACACGAAGACAGTAGGAGCACACTTCCAATGCTTTCTCTATAGGCTTATGGGCACAATAGATCAGCGCGAAGTGCCGGGGCGATAACCTTATGTAGGACCAGCGGCCAGCAATTAACCAATTACTGGTACTGGCCCTTTAAATTTCAAAGAGCTGCCGCACACACGCACTGGGGGTTGCTCGCGCACATGGCAGCCGACATGCGGACCGCGGCGCCACTCGCTCCCGGAGTGGGGGGGGGGGGAGACGGATGGGACACGGGTAGGCCCGCAGCCCGACCCATGGCTGTGGGACCACCCGTGACAACAGTCTTATACACTCTGTTCCCTCACCCATATAACACACCCTTATAGACTCTGCTTCCTCCGCTCATATAATACACCCTTATAGACTCTGCTCCCTCCACCCTTATACACTACCTCCACCCATAATACACCCTTTTATACAATTCTCCCATGCTCATATAACACAACCTAATAACGCTGTCTTCCACCATTATAACACGCCCTTTTACACTTCTGTTCTTCCACCCAATTACACACCTTTATCATCTGCACTCCCACGATATTAACACATGTTATACACTCTGTCCCACACCATAAAACCACATTATACACTTTGCTCCTCCCACTCATATAATACACCCTTATACACTCTACTTGCAGTTTTCATTTCTCACATTTGTTTTATCATTTCAAGCTCTATTTATAACAGTTTACACCAATGCAGGTGTTCTGGTTACAAGGATTGCTTGTGGAGCCTGGAAGGGAGGTGACTACAGATGAGTGAGCAGTAAAAAATTCCATTAAAGTCATTAAAGTCAATGGGAGATGTTCAGGTTAATTTTTATATAACCGGTGAGGAGAAACTGCAATTACCTTCCATAAGAGTAAAATGGAAATGTTGAACAACTAAGTGAATAAAATTTGGCTCTAAGATTCACAGGCTAAAATAATTCATTCCTTTCAAAGGCTAACTGAAAAGATGAGGACAGCGTAGCTATAAGAGGTGCAGCGGTAGCAGCTGCTGTGGGGCCCCTTTGACACATAAGAAGATGCCGGTATTGGAAATGGCACATGGTAACTGGCAGGAAACCCCTATAAATTTTTGCACCAGGGAACAACAACTTGTCATATATGTGATGGCAGCAAGAACGGGGAACATGGAGCTTCAACTGGCAGGGCTGTAGTTATAGGGGTGCAGTGGTAGCCAGGGCTGCCGTCAGTCATCTATTAACCGTTTCAGGGCCCCATGCAGCTAAATCAAATGCGGCCCCCACCCATTACTAGTTCCTATGTTTTAACATATCACTTGGCCCCTTTTTGATTAGGGCCTCTGACAGGAGTACTGCCCTATTGGCACCCGTGCCAGTTACCATGTGCCATTTCCAATACCGGTGTCTTCAAATGTGGCAAATGGGCTTTTGGGCCCCCTCAGGATGCAGGGCCCAGTAGCGGCTGCTACCGCTGCACCCCCTATAACTACGTCCCTGCCAGCTGAACCTCCATCTTCCCCATGGTGATGTTATTGCTGCCACCACATATATCACATGTACAAAGCTTGCCAGCAGGGGCGTAACTTGAACTTCTTGGGCCCTGGTGCAAAAAGTGAAACGGGGCTCCTGCCGGTTACCATGTGCCTCAACCTCAAACAGTCACACTCCAAACTCCACTATGGTGAAGACCAAAGAGCTGTCGAAGGACACCAGAAACAAAATTGTAGCTCTGCACCAGGCTGGGAAGACTGAGTCTGCAATAGGCGAACAGCTTGGGGTGAAGAAATCAACTGCGGGAGCACTAATTCGACAATGGAAGAATACCCAAAACCACTGATAATCTCCCTCCATCTGGGACTCCACGCAAGATCTCACCCGTCGGGTCAAAAATGTTTACAAGAACAGTGACAAAAAATCCCAGAACCACACGGGGGGATCTAGTGAATGACCTGCAGAGAGCTGGGACCAACGTAACAAAGGCTACCATCAGTAACACACTATACCTCCAGGGACTCAGATCCTACAATGCCAGACGTGTCCCCCTGCTTAAGCCATTACATGTCCGGGCCCGTCTGAAGTTCGCTAGAGAGCATTTGGATGATCCAGAAGAGTATTGGGAGAATGTCATATGGTCAGATGTAACCAAAGTAAAACTGTTTGGTAGAAACAGAAATAGATTTCTTTCTATAGGACATTTACTAACGGTGTCTTCAAAAGTAGCATGACCCCAAAACCAGCAAAAATGACCTTTTGGGCACTTAATAAAAATTGCCCGCAAACAACCAGTATGTGAAAGCAATTAGTTTGTATAGCAGATTTGCTAATGGTGTCTTCTGCGATAACTGTACCCCAAAAACAGCAGAATTGACTTTTGGGCACTCAGAATAAAGAATAAAAAGATGCAGCCATCTATGCAAAACTATACACTATACAAAATATACACAAAACTCCCTCACTCCCTAACTATTGATGTTTATGATTCCCTCAGCTAGCTGTCGACCCCCCCCCCCCCCCCCCATTCCCTCAACTAGTCTAACTGGCAGCTTTTCCTGTGTAAAATCGCTAGAAAATGGTGTTTCTGGAAAACAAGCACACAGAGGCAGCAGTGTGTTCAGTACAGAGATTAAGGTGGAAACGGCGTTCAACAGGAAATTCAGTGACATACACATAAGACGGTCGTGTGATTTTAGCAGCCAATGAGATCCCTACACCCTCAGTGGTGATGTTTTTGCCCCCCTCTGTGCTCTCCACTGATTGGTTGGCCGCCAAAACTGAAGGAAGCAGCTGAAAGTGAAAGTAAAAATGGCGTCGAACACATGTCTAGAACTTAAATTTTACCGAAATAACAGTAAAAATTTGTTTCGGCTCACGTACTAAAAATTCGTAAATTTTGACTCGAACGAACCATTTTTTGAATGGTCCGCTCAACACTAGAGGTGACTATCGAGGCTCTCCAGGCAGGAGAACTGACCACTGCAGGACGTCTGGAGAGCTGTGACATCCACTCCTTCCCACTGCTTACACAGAATGAAGGGGACTTGGAAGGGAGCAGGAACACAGAGCGGTGTGATAACTTCCCCACTCTTCAGTGAGGGAAGACACACTTAATGGGAGGAGAGACCTGCCCCTGGATTTGAAAATCTAAGCTAGTGAAAAAGCTCAGATGAAAATGCTAGAGCCTATAGTGGGAAAACCCCATTTAAGAAATCAAAAGTCAGAGTATTAAAAGTTCTAAACACTCCTTTTGTTGTTTTACAAATAATAATAATGTTAAAAAAATATGAAAAGTTAAACCTTATGGTATTGAAGCATTTGTAACAGAATGGTCTGTTTTATCGAAAATAGGGAACAGCGTAGAAAAAAAATGCCGAAGACCAAAATTTAGTGTTTTTTGTTTTTTTTTGTTTTACCTTCCCAAAAAACTGGAATAAAAAGTGGTCAAAAAGTCACATGTATCCCCAAGTGGTACTAATAAAAATGACATGTCATACGATACAGTGAACTCCACAGAACCCATAACAACTCTCACCACCATATAATACAAGTACATTAGGTCCCATTAAAAAGTGCATCTCATCCTGCCAGCACCAACCCCTCAAATAGCGATGTAGATGGAAAAATAAAGTCATGGCTCTCGGAAGGTGAGGAGGAAAAAACAAGCGTGATGGATACAGAAATTCCTGTGGTAGGAAGGGGTTAATGCGGCCGTCACTCCTGACAATTGCCCAGTGTGAAAGCTCCTTTTAATTAGCGCCAATCGTCTTGCTATAAGTCAATAGGAGCTCATAATAAGCAGTGCACTCCTTGAACCAGATGACCTTTCTCTTTGGTCATGGGACCTCCTTATCCGAACGGCCTTCAGCAGTATCACATTGGAACATACATTCCTAGTAATAAGATATGCAAGCAGCATCTGTAATGTAAACTACCACACATATAAAACAGCACAAGACACTTTACAGGCAACTATTTCTCATCATTGGGATAGTGCTAGCTCATGCGGGAAGGCCAGACGCTTGACCCTGGACACGGATACATCATAAACTCACCCCATATACTTCTGCTGTGTCTATAAACATTCGGCATGAGGGTATATAATCCATGGGGTGTTCATCTCTGACATAACATGGTATCTGTGACATCACAGGCCACAGTATACAGTGTAAACATGACATAATAGCACACGGATAGTATAGAAGAATAAGACACATAATAACGTAGGTGCCCTTTAAACTTATAGGGTTACTTATAACAACAACAGGAATAAAGTTCTTAAAAAAGTTCAGACGGTGGTTTAAAGCAATTGTGCAAAGTTAGTGTGCAGCTGCTTCTACAGGGAGAAGGCAGGGACGGTTCAGTATCACCCCTGCCTGCCCTTCTGATTGTATAGACAGTGCTCAATGAGCGCTGTATATAAGCATCAGCGTCGTAGTAGGCTTTCCTCATGCCTCCTGGGATGCTGGGGCTCCTATGCTGGAAGTCTAGGCTTCTGGCCCAGGAGATCCCGGGAGAAGTGTCCCAGCGTAAGCAGCGGGATGTTATCATGCAGCTTATGCCGGTGCTAGTGGCACGGCAGGGGAACATGGAGAGGTAAGTACCTGTTTTCTATTTTGTTTTTAAGCCTTTACAGCTGCCTATATCTGCCTACAGAGGGGCTAAATTCATCTACAGGGGGGCTATATCTACCTACAGAGGGGCCATATTTATCTACAGCGGGCTATATCTACCTACAGGGAGCTATATTTACCTACAGGGGGCTATATCTACCTACAGAGGGGCTATATTTACCTACAGGGGGCTATATCTACCTACAGGGAGCTATATCTACCTACAGGGGGCTATATCTACCTACAGGGGGCTATATCTACCTACAGAGGGGCTATATTTACCTACAGATGGGCTATATTTCTCTACTGGGGGCTATTTTAACCTACAGAGGGTCTATATCTACCTACAGAGGGGCTATATTTATCTACAGGGGGCTAAATATGCCAGCAGAGGGGCTATATTTATCTACAGGGGGTTATATCTACCTACATGTGGGCTATATTTATCTACAGGTGGCTATATTTACCTACAGAGGGGCTATATTTATCTACAGCTGGCTATATTTACCTACAGAGGGGCTATATTTATCTCGTAGTTGCCAACTTTTGAAATTGAAAAAGCAGGAGACTGTAGAGGGCGGCGCGAGGAGCGCGCCGTGGCAAAAATTTGCATGGTCACGCCCATCTTGTCGGTGTGCCACGCTCCTTCAAAAAGCCATACCCACTCCACCTAACTGCATAACGGCTTTGGAAGAAAGCCAGGTAGATGCCCTTATAGCCAGGTAGTAGCCCCCCATAACCAGGTAGTGCACCTTACAGGCAAGTTGATGCTCCCTTGTAGCCAAGTAGATGCCCCCTTGTAGCCAAGTAGATCCCCCTTGTAGCCAGGTAGATGCCCCCTCTGTAGCCAGGTAGTGCCCCCTCTGTTGCCAGGAAGAGCCAAATTTGTAGCCAGGTAGATGCCCCCCTTTGTTAGCCAGGTAGATGCCCCTGTGTTAGCCAGGTAGATGCCCCCTTTGTTGCCAGGTAGATGCCCCCTTTGTAGTCAGGTAGATGCCCCCTTTGTTAGCCAGGTAGATGCCCCCTTTGTTAGCCAGGTAGATGCCCCCTTTGTTTCCAGGTAGATGCCCCCATTGTTGCCAGGTAGATGCCCCCATTGTAGCCAGGTAGTGCCCCTTTGTTAGCCAGGTAGTGCCCCCATTGTTAGCCAGGTAGATGCCCCCTTTGTTAGCCAGTAGGTAGTGCCCCCCCGTTGTAGCCAGGTTTGTATAGTCCCCCCCATTGTAGCCAGGTAGTGCTCCCTCTGTTGCCAGGTAGTGCCCCCCCCCATTGTAGCCAGGTAGTGCCCTTCTGTTGCCAGGTAGTGCCCGCCCCCATTGTAGCAAGGTAGTGCCCTTCTGTTGCCAGGTAGTGCCCCTCTGTTGCCAGGTAGGTGTACCCCCCCCCATTGTTGCCAGGTAGTACCCCCCTCTGTTGCCAGGTAGTGCCCCCCCATTGTAGCCAGGTAGTGCCCCCTCTGTTGCCAGGTAGACCCCCCCATTGTAGCCAGGTAGTGCCCCCTCTGTTGCCAGGTAGACCACCCATTGTAGCCAGGTAGTGCCCCCTCTGTTGCCAGGTAGACCCCCCAATTGTAGCCAGGTAGAGCCCCCCTATAACTAATAAAAATAAAATAATAAAACCCCACTTACCTCACCAGGCTCCTGCAGCTCTGGACATCTCCCGGCCGACTGAGTAGTCTCAGCATCGCAGGGGGAGTGACCGCAGCCGCGCGTTGCTCCCCCTGTGACGCTGATCTGTATGTACAGCGCACACCGGCCGGGTACATACAGGGGGAGAAGGGAGGAGGGAGCGATCCCTGCTGCCTCCTCCCTGTACTGCTGACTGACTGTGCGGCTGCGGCCGCTTCACCCGCCTGTAGCAGCGGCCGGCGGCACCAGAGTAGCGCACCAGCGCTACTCTTGCACCGCGGTCCCCCTGCTGCCTGCAGGCGGCGGGAGGAATGCCAACTCTGCCGGGAGGGCGGGGGACCCCCATTAGTGGGACTCCCCCGCCAAAAGCGGGAGAGTTGGCATGTATGATTTATCTACAGGGGGTTATATTTATCTACAGAGGGGCTATATTTATCTACAGGGGGCTATATTTACCTACAGACGGGCTATATTTATCTACAGGGGGCTATATTAACCTACAGAGGGGCTATATTTATCTACAGGGGGCTATATTTATCTACAGGGGGCTATATCTACCTACAGAGGGGCTATATTTACCTACAGTGGGACTATATCTACCTACAGGAGGACTATATCTACCTACAGAGGGGCTATATTTACCTACAGTGGGACTATATTTACCTACAGGGAGCTATATCTACCTACAGAGGGCTTCATGTGCCTAGCAGGGGGGGAACATTTACCTTCAGGAGGGTTTCATTTAACTTCAGGGGGACATATATTTACCTATCTACAAGGGTCTATATCTATCTGCAGTGAAGCTATATCTACCTACCTACAGGGGAGCTAAATCTACCTACCTACAGGGGGCATATACCTACCTACAGGGGGCATACACCTACCTATAGGGTATATACCTATCTACTGGCAGGCCTTCATACCTACCTAACTAGTGGGGGTCTATATTCCTACCTACCTACAAGGGCCTACATAACTACATACTAGAAACCTATATTCCTACTTATTGAGGACTACATACCTATAAGGGGGTAAACCTATCTGTCTAACTAGTTTGGGGGTGTATCTACTTACTATATTGGGGGATTTCATTACCTACTATATGGAGATGCAAGACAAGACTAATACTTGGTGCACAAATGGGAGCCCCATAGCAGTTTGGGGGTACTTTTAATGTTAGAGGCACAAAGTGGGTGCTATAAATGGGGAGTTTGTACAGAGGTAGAAATTGGTATGGAAGTGCTAGAAAAGTGAGTAGCTTTCCTGGATGTTGCATGCCCTACCCAGCATCCAGGCAAAGTGTGTAATGCCAAATCAGTCTGCTGTTCTCCAGAGCCAGTCTAGCTGCCGTGCTGCTTCTCTGCTCTAAGTGACATCAGGGAAGCATCTCATGACACTTTACCCTGTAGCCACCACTATATAAAGAGTGGGAGACTTGCCAGCTCTCTCAGGAGTCTGGGAGATCTCCCATCTTTGCAGGAGTCTCCTGGATTTTCTGGGAGAGTTGGCATAAACGGATTAGATAACATGATAATTGTATCACAGACCCTATGATACCAATTACGTATACTTTTTAAAATGCTTTTTTCAAATAAAAAATTGGGAAATAAGTGTCATTGGGTAAACAGGTTTTCTGTTTAATTATTGATTTATTTTTATTTCTTGTGCTTTTTTGTTTTCTTTTGTCACACTCTAGGACTCCCCTACTGGTCTTTTGGGTGCTCTATCTTCCCCTTAGTGCATGCATACACACGATCTTTGAGTTAAATGGATAGCATGCGCCATACAGATGCGCTCTTTCTGGTTATTTAAAGGGACTGTGTCAACAAAAAATCACTCATTGTTTAACCCATGTTTTTATATTAAACGCATTTTTTAAGAATTTTCGGTTATGCTTTTTTTAATCTTCCATATCTCTTTCAATATTTTTAAAAAAAGTTCTTAAATTCTGCAGTTTTCACTTTGGCCACTAGGCTTAATAATCGTCTGACACTTCCTATTCTGTAGAGAAAGATTTTCAGCAGTCTCCTCATTATCAGCACAACCGGGGTTACACTGAAAGGTGACACCAAAGTTTATAGAGAACACAGTCACAATAGGAGATAGTCACAGTTTACCCTTTCACCTCCCTGCACAATGACTTCTTCCCAGGTCACAGAGCCTAGAAAACTCTCCTATAGAAATTAATGGGACTAACCCTTTTTTTAAAAATTTTCTCCATGTCCTTGAAGCTGCTTTTAAAGCATCTCTCAAAAAGCTTTAAAGAGTGCGGAAAAAAAGTTACCCACAATCATAACAAACCCCCAAAAAAATTGAAAAAATTTTAAAATCAAAAAAAAAAAAACAAAGAAAAAAAAAAAATTTATGGAGGGGTAATAAGTAATAAGTTTTTTAATAAGTAAAAAAAAGAGGTACCACGCTCTCTCAGCTTGCTGTTTGTTGCTCTTCCTTACAGCATTCTGAGTGATATCATGTGTCTTGTTTCCAAATTCTAAAAACAAAAACCTATCAGCAGCAAACACTAACAGACAGATAATGAGTATATGAACTATTTGAAGATGGATTTGGGGATATTTTTTGGGGGATAAAAGGAAAATTTGGTTTTTTAGCGACATTTTTATAAAACTGAACCCCCCACCCCCCCAATGAAAGGGGCCCCTCGGGTTCAGAGGGGGAAACTACACTGTCACTTTCCCAAATGTTCTATATGGACATACTTGACAACCCCAAAGGGTTTGGGCGGGTCACTCCCTTTAAATTTGGGGCTGTTTTCCGGGCCCCCCCACCGGGGTTTTGTTTTAACCTCCCACAGTGAATGTTTTGCGGGGGTTTTTCTATGTGTACGGGGGGGACGCTCCCCTGAAGTCACTGCCCCCTCCCCCCTTCCCGGGATGTTTCTGGAGCTTAAAGGAAAAGCTACGGAGCAGGAACCCCCCAGAGACACTATTTGGGGAAAGGGGGGGGGCTTTAGTGTGGGGCTAAAGGATGCTCCCGCCCCCTCTCTTTTGAAAGAGGAGCCTGGTTGTCAGCACGGGGGTTTTGGTGTGCGATGGGGGGAGTGGTGTATTTTTAAAAGGGTTTTTCGGGGAAGGGTTTGTGTTTTTAAAGTGTTTTTTACTATTTTGCCGTGGAAAATTAAAAACCTCTTTTCATTTCCCTTAATCTTTTTAAAAACAAAAACCCTAACTTTTATTATATATAACTCAAAAACCTCTATACCCCAATTTTTAAAAAAACCTGATTTTCCCCTCATCAAAAAACCCCTTTTTGCTTCTGAAAGGGGGGAACAAACCCCTTTCTACTTTCAAGTTTTTTGGGGGAAACCCAAACCTTTTAACCCGGGAAAAGACCCTTTATATCTATAGCAAAGTCAAACCCATTCAGAAAGGGGGCCCCAAGCCAATTTATTTTGGGCGGGCCGTCCCTAATCTCATGGACACAGAACAAATAAGGCCCCCTTGTGAAAAACCCTTCGGGCAGGGGGACACTTTAGACAGGGGTGAGAGATAAAATTTTTAAAAACGTCATGCCTGCCCTCCCCCGGACAGGGTTTCCCCAAAAAACCCTGGCTTTATCAAGGTTAAAGGGGGTCCGATACATGGGGCCCCTGACCCCTTTCCCCTTTTTTATCTGTTAGGAAAACACCCCTTTCTGCCCCCAAATTTTAGCCAGGAGAATTCCCCCAAAAAACCCCAAATCCCCCTTCCCCCCCCTGAAAACGCCCCATTTACAATTTGCCCGCCAAAACTGCCCCCAAACGCCCCCATGAGCCCCAAAAACCCCAGACAAATTCCCCATCCCACAAGGCCCCGCCCCACCCCACCCGCCCGCGCCAACCCCATGCCCCCGGGCGGGGACACCCCAGCCCCGACCGGGGATGGGCCCCCTTTTTCACTCCCTCCCCACACCCCGAAAACCGTGTGGCCCACCCAAAACCCGAACCGAGCAGAACAGGCGCCACACCACACAGCACACCACCAACTCCACCAACTCCCACCAGGCCCCCCCCCTCCCCAACGCCCAAACCTTTGAAATTTCCCCGGGGAATAAAAAATTTCCCACCCGCAAAAGTTGGGAACCCCCCGCCACACCATTTTCCCCATAAAGCATTTTCCCCCTATATATCAAATTGCATATTCATTTTTAATAGAGTTTTGCAGGCCCCATTAAATACATGTTAATTGTACTGTATAGAAATTGTCTCAAGACTATTTTCAAAAACCCAAACTTTTTCTTTTAAAAGTAATATTCATATTCATTTTAATAATACTGTAGGTTATGGCTAGAAAGGATTCCCCCCCTTTCTCTTACGGCTCACCCTGGGCCCCCCAAATTCCCCCCCCCACGTCAAAGGGGAACCCATGAAAAAATATGGGAGCATGAAAAAAATATATCATATCTTCAACGGGCCCTTGCATCCAGTTGCATCCACTTGGCCACTTAAAAACAGCGTTGCAAGAGAAACAAAAAATCTATACATAGATGATACATAAATAAATTGGGACCAAACCACTCCGGGCCGCCGTTTGCCACAACAATGCGGGGCCACTCCCTTGCAAAAAACAAAATTTTCATGCATTCCCCCAAATTTGGGGTTTAAAAAGAAAACCGTGGGGCCCCCACATGATGGGAATACCTATCATCCATTACAAAGGGCCCAGGGGAAAAAGGGGGGAAAAAAGTAGAGGCAGGGGGGGGGGGGGGGGGGGGGGGGGCCGAGGGGGGAAGGGAAAGGGGGGGGGGGGAAAAACATGTGGAACTCTGATGCTTCCATAGTCATATATTCAACTGTGCTTTATCCCCTTTACTGTAATTAAAAAACAAATATCATGTTTTTTCAAAAAATTTTTATAAAAGGGGGAATTTGGGAAAGATTAAAAAAATGGAAAAATTTAAAAACCTCTTTAGGGGCCTTTAAAGGGGGTTTAATTTATTGATTTTGTATATCCATCTTTCCTCTTCCTGCAACCAAAAAATAAAATCCAAAAACGCCCTTTCTTTCCCCTTTTTTTTTTTTTTGCTTTTTCACACAGATCCCCCCAAAAATTTTAGCCCCTATTTTGCCAAAATTTTTTTCTTCCCAAAAAGTGTTTTTGCTAGGGGATTGTCACCTCTAGTTTTTTTAGTTACCCCAGATGTTTTGAGATCCGAAAACGGGAAATCCTGTATGGTTTTTTTCCCCAAAAGGGCTTGGGGAAAGGGACACATTTGCCCCATAAATCACCCCGGGGTTTTACCCGGTTTTAAAAATTGTCTTATCTCAAATCTTTCTTATCAATGGGGTTTAAAAAAACTTTAGTTTTTCCATATGAAAGGAAAAAATGAAAAGTTGCCACAGGGGAAAAAAATCCCGTTTTTTTTTCCATTCTCCCCAAAAGACTATTTTACAAATTCTTCCCCAAGATTTTTTTTTCTTTTATAAATGACACTAGGGGATTTAGGAAATTTTACCTCCCGAAATATGGATTTTTGCCTTCAAAAGTGCCCAAAGTCTTCTAAATTTTAAGGGTCTCATTTTTTAGCTCTATTTCAAAGGTACCTATCCCAAAACTTAAAACAGTTTTTTCTTTTTTCCTTTTTTCTGATTAATAAAATTTTCCTCTTTTCACGGTCAAAGACCCTATTAAACGCCCCTTTCCCCAAAAAATTTTTTTGGGTTTTCCCCCCTTTCCTGAAAAAGTGCATTTAACCCCTTTTTTAAAAATTCAATTAAAACCTCTAAAAGGGGGAACAGTTTTTACGAGCCCCCATTTAAATTTTTGGGCCCAAGGGAATCCCCTTTTTTTGAAAAAAGGTTGGTGCCAGCTTAAAAAAGGTTAAAAATAATAATTTTGTAGCCGTATTTTTCCGAAATATCTTTGGGTTTGAATTTTGCTTAAATTTTTATCCAAAATTTAATTTTCCCCCGATAAAAAAAATTTAAATTTTTTCCCCGAAGAATTTCAAATGGAATTTCAACCCCAAATTTTTAAATTTTCATTGAGTTTAAATACAAAATCCCTGAATAAATTTTTTTATACCATCCCCAAAAAAAATCAAAATATCATCAAAAAAGCGCCCCCCAAAATTTTAAAAACCCATCTTTAATATTTCAAAGTGTTCAGAAAAAAACAAAAGCATCCTCCCCCCCAACTTTAAAAAAGATTAGCAAACTTGGTGCACAAACAGTGGCCCCTGGCTGCCCTTTTTGTCTGGTGATAAAAGGTGCCCCTTTAAAAAAAAAATAGTTTGTGTCAAAAAAAAATCCCCCAAAAATGTTTAAAAAAAAATCATTTTGTTCCGTAAAAATTTTGTACCTTTGTAGTTTAAAAAAAAAAATTTTTGGGCCCCGGGGCTTTCTGAAAGGTTTCTGTATTGGGCTTCTAGCTAAACTTTGCAAGAGTGTCTCTCACTCCCCAATTTGATCGTTTTAAATTTTCCCCCACAGTGTCCTTGTATCTTTAAGTTTTGAAGGAAGGCCAAATTTACAAAGGGGATCAGTAACGGGTCAACATTTCGTGTGGGGCCCTTTTGTTAAAAATTTTTTCTACCTGAGACTATCGGGCTTTTTTGGTATTGGCACAACCCTTTATGCCCCTTTTGGTAAACATAAAAAGGAAACAATGTAGGTTCACTTTAAGCATAAATTTTTTTTTCCTCCTCAGTAATTTAAATTTTTTTTCAATTTTCCCCAAAACCAAAATTCCTTTTTTTTTTCCTTTAGATAATCATTGGTTGGGTCTTTTGGAAGCCTCTCATATGTTTCTGGGAAACCCCCAAGTTTTCCCCTCAACCATCGTCTATAAAAGGCACCTTTTTTTTAAGGGTGACAATTTTTCCAAACCCCTTTTCCTGGGGTTTTATTACTATTCCCTTTTTGATTGGGAATTCTGGGAATACTACTTCTTCCTTTCCCCGTTTTTAAAATTTTTTTTTGAAATGGTTTTTCTTTTTTGAGTGCTAGTTTTTTTTATATCCCTTGCGTTTCTACTTTCCCCAAACGTATCCAAAAAATTTATTGTGATATCGGAGGGTATTCCTAGATTTTGGTTTCAAAATTTTTTTTAAAATTTTATCTTGAATTATGGGGGCTCCTTTTACCCTTTAACCCAAAAATTTTTCAAGATTCACCCCAAAGGGGTTTTTCCTCTAGTTTCCCCAAAGGTTTGTTTATCCTTTACTTTTCATTTTATGTAATTTTTGCAAAGCCAACTTTTGGCAAAGAGATTAAATTTTTTTTACCCCTACAAATTCATTAAAATTTTTGGGGGGGGAATGAACGTAAGGGCCCAAAAAAAAACACCTGTTTTTTATTTTTTCCCTTAATCAAAAGAGAGGGTAAGTTTTAAACACTTTTAGGGCTCCATCCTTTGTTATTTCTGTTTAAAAACCCCCTTTTCTCCCTCCCTCCCCCAAAAACCTTGGTGGTTCTAAAAACAAAATGGGTTATTTGGGGTCTGGATTAGTTTGGGGCCTTTTTCATAACCTTTCCATTTCCCCACTGGTGGGGGATTTGTATTCCCTTTAAAACCCTTTCCTGTGCTCCCCCAAAAACCATGGGCCACCCCCACCCGGAAGCGGAAGAAACATTTATTTTGATCCCAAGATCCTTCCCTGATTGACATCTCTGGGGTTTGATTTGTTCGTTTAGTTAAAAAATTTTTTTGTGTGTTTTCTTTTTTGTCCAAACTTTATTTTTTTTTTCTGGAAACCCTTTTTCCAACCGTTTTCTTACCCTGTGTTATAAATTTAATAAACCTGTGGGGATTCTTCTACAAAAGGCAGAAGTTTTCTGAATTGACCCAAAACTGAATATAGATTAGTTTGTAGGTTTAAATCTAATATTTTTCCAAATATAAAAAAAGGGTATAATAAAAGAGTGTGCATGTTGGGCGTTGAAAAAGGGGGGGCCCGGTGGGCAGTTTATGGAGTTTGGGTGGTGTGCTGTTTTTGGTGTTTTCGGCCCCGTTTTCCGGTGGGTTTCGTTCTGGGTGGGCCCGGGTTTCAGTGGTGTTGGGGGAGGTGAGGCGGGGGGCCCCCTCGCGGGCGGGGCCCGGGGGGTCTGCTGGTTTCAGTGCGTTGGGGGGGGCGGTTCGGTGGGATGGGGCGGGGTCCCTTGTGGAGATGGGAATTTGTCTGGGGGTTTGTTGGTTCCCTAGGGGGCGTTTGGGGCAGTTTTTTTGGGAGGACCCCCCCCCCCCCCCCCCCCCAAAAAATCCCCCCCCCCCCTTTTTTTTTCCCCCCCCCCCCCCCCCAAACCCAAAGCCCCCCCTTTTATTTTTTTTTTAAAAAAAACCCCCCCCCCCCCCCCCCTTTTTTTTAAAATTAAACCCCCCCTTTCCCCCCCAAAACCCAACCCCCCCCCCTTAAAAAACCCCCCCCCCGGGGGCCCCCCCCCTTTTTTCCCCCCACCCCCCCCCCCGGGCCCCCCCCAAAACCCCCCCCCCCAAAAAAAAAATTTTTCCCCCCCCCCCCCCCAAAAAATTTTTTCCCCCCCCGCCCCCCCCCCCCCCCCCCCCCCCCCCCCAAAAAAACTCTTTTTTTTTTCCCCCAAAAATTTTTTCCCCCCCCCCCCCCCCCCCTTTTCCCCCCCCGCCCCCCCCCCCCCCCTCCCCCCCCCGGAAAAAAAAAATTTTTTTTTTTCCCCCCCCCCCTTTTTTCCCATAAAAACCCCCCCCCACCCCCCGGGGGCCCCCCCCCCCGGGGGGGGGGGGCCCCCCCCCCCCCCCCCGGGGGGGCCCCCCCCCCCCCCCCCCCCCGGGGGGAGGGGGGGAGGGGGGAAGGGGGGGGGCCCCCGGGGGGGGTTTGGGGGGGGGGGGGGGGTTGGGGGGGGGCCGGGTTTTGGGTTTTGGGTTTGGGTTTTTTTTTTGGGGGGGGTTTTGGGCAGGGGGAAAAGGGGTGGGGGGGGGGGGGGGGGGGGGGGTTTTTTTGGTTTTTTTTGTGGGGGGGGGCCCCCCAAAAGGGGTTTTTCCAAAAAATTTAAAAAAAAAAGGGGGGGCCCCCCCCCCCTTTTTTTTTGGGGGGTTTTTTTTTCTGTGTCCTTTAATTGGGCCCCCAAAAAATTAGGCTTGGGATCCCTTACTGGAGCTTTGTACTTTGCTATAGATATAAAAGGGTCTTTCCCGTTAAAAAGGGGTGCCCACCAGACTTGATAGTAGAAAGGGAGTTTTTTCCCTCTTTTAGGGAAACAAAAAGGGTTAAAAAAAAGAGGTGAGAGATCAGGTTTTTAAAAAAGTTTTTGCTTTGAGGGAAATGTTAAATATATAATAAAAGTTAAAAATTTTTGTGTTTAAAAAAGATAGAGAACTGATAGAGTTTAAGTTTGCCTATGGCAAAATAGTAAATATAGTGATCCAAAGTCACTCTCTGTTCTCTTGCGAGATTCCCAATTTTTTGGAGATTATGTATTTCAGTGTGCATGCGAGGGATGTGTGTGTTTCAGTGTGTGGGGGATGGGTGTGCGTGTTCGAGTCTGTGTGGGAGGTGTGTGTGTGTATTTCAGTGTGCGTGCGAGGGGTGTGTGTGTTTGTGAATGTGGGAGGGGTGTGTGTGTTTTTGAATGTGCAAGGGGGTAGGAGTTGCCCACTTGTCTCCTGCCCCCCTGTGGTCTGTCTCTGGCGGTCTCAATGGGCAGGTGACAGGCCACAAGGGGTAGAAGTTGCCCTCTGCTCCCTGTCTCCTGCCCACTGCGGTCTGTCTTTGGCGGCTGCAGGGGGCAGGAGACAGACCGCAGTGGTCAGACTCTGGCAATTATAGCTTATTCAGCATCCAGGAAGGCTGGGTGACACTCCATCCGCCAAAAGTGGCACCCAGTATTCCTATAATGGAAAGCTGGATGTTACCTGTGGGCGATGGGTGTCACCCAGCTTTCCTGGATGCTGTGTGGCGGATCCAGCCTATATGTATGTGTATAATGTTTGTTTATTTACAGGTTCCTATTTGGACTACGTCGGATTCGGTGGACTATGTAGGATCAACCTTGGATATATTTTTTTCAAATGAAATGGTTAAAGAGGGCTGGTGTCGGGGAGTGTTTATTTAAATAAAAGTTTATTGTGCAATATTGTGTGTTTATTTTTTCTGTATAATTCCAGTTATAGTAGTGGATGTATCTGACAGACGCCTCTTCATTACTATCGCTCAGGCTTGTTGTCATTCAGCGGTGTTTCTTGTTGCCCAAGGCTGACATTAACCCTGTTTCACTATTACACCAGTACCCAATGCACCAGAGGTACTGGGAAGAGCCGGTAACAATAAGAAATGAACCCTCTAATGTGATGTTCTGCTTCTGGAAAAGCTGCAGGCTGGTATTTTTAGAATAGGGAGGGACCAGCATCGATGGTTCTTCTGATTCTGATAGTATCTGGCTGCCGCTGTCGGTTTTACCCTGGCTGGTTATGGAAAATGTTTTTTTTTTTAGAAAATTTATTTACTTAATGAGAATCTGCACATGGGCATCCACTGTAATGATTACAGGAGTTGCCCACTTTAGGATTCTCAATAAATAAATGAAAAAAAAAAAAGATGTGAGGTCCCCTCTATTTTCCATAAGCAGTCAAGGTAAAACCGACAGCTGCACCTGATCAGAATGGGAAGGTCCATTAACACTGGTCGCTTCCCACTCTAAAAATACCAGCCCCAGCCGCCCTAGAAGCGGACCATCACATTAGAGGGTCTGCTCCTGATAGGTACCTGGCTTTTCCCAGTACCCTTGGTGTATCAGATACTGGGGCAATAGTGACACGGGGCTAGTTTCAGCCTTGGGGTGACAAAAACTGCTGCCGGCTAACACCAAGCCCGAGATACCACCATTACTAAAACTGGAATTAAATGGGAAACAAAAATACACAAATTGTACAAAAAACTTTTATTTAAATAAACACTCCCCGACATCAGCCATCTTTTACCATTTTAATAAATAAATAAATCCAACGTTGATCCAACATAATCCAATGTGTCCGACATAGTCCAAAGGGGAAACCTGTATGAATATAAGAACATTAAAAAAACACAACCGTACTAAACTCTATCTCCTGCATCCCCTGAAGATCATGCCAGTGACTGATCTTCTGAGGGTGCAGGGTACTGAGTTCAACCTGCACAATATAATTCAATATGATCAACCACAGCACAATCTCCAGCGAGATGGTCCTGTGCTCCTCCAAAGAGATTTTAAGCTGTGCTCTGTACTCCTCTCTCCCACTCCTCACCACCATTGTGTTATGCATCCTAGGGCCAACACAAAATACAACCCCCCCCAGCATCTTACAACTTCTCCACCTAGTATCCAATAGTCCTCTCGCCTTCACCTGTCTCCCCATTACCTCCCCACCTATCACTCCATATCGAGTTTGTACAGAGGTGGTTACAGGTAGGAAAGTGCTGAAAAAATAGAATTCTAAGATGTTTGTGTGGTTAATTTTGCAGGGACAAGTCGTGGTTGGAAGAAGTCACCATGGTGGTCTGGACAGGATGGAGAAGAAAAGGGAAAGATAACAATTCCAGTCACAGGAGACGTCTCTGGTGAGTCCCTAGATGTTACTGCACTGTAGTGACTTAAACGCCTGCAGAGCCTGCGTAAACTGGTATCTACCACTGTATAATCACTGTATGGCAGAAACATTGATTGTAATGTAATGGTTTAGATTCAGGCACAGTTTGGTAGTATCTCCTAGCTTTCTTGGATGCTGAATAGGCCTCCAACAGTCCAGGAAAGCTGGGTGACACCGAAACCCTAATTTAGCTTTCTTCGTTACACAGTAGGTGAAGTGGGTGTGGCTTTTTAGAGGGGATGTGGCTCACCAACAAGAGGGCGTGGTCATGTAAATTTTTATGCAGCAGACACCCTATTTAACACTATAGGGTTTGGGTACATGTTTGGATACCTTTTACACAGCGTTTTCTGATACGTTTTTTGGATCGAAAAATGTGTTGGAAAACACCATGTGAACATCCTCTTTTTTGGATCGAAAAATGTATTGGGAAACACCATGTGAACATCCCCTTACTCAATAGTCTTGGACAGGGTGGTGGTAGAATGTGCTCCTTCCTTTGTCACTCAGTGGAGGACATCGAGCTCTTGCTTTACCTTACATAATTAAATAGTATGGTTGAAGAAAGACAAATGTCCATGAAGTCCAAGCAAGGGTGGGGAGAAGATGTAGATAAAATTAGAGTTAAAGGTAATTTTAAAACTTTGTTTCCCCTTATTATTCAAAAGTATGAAACCCATAAGCCATGAATCTATCTGCCCTAAGGGGAATATTTTACTCCTCATCCCAAATGGCGATTAGACTGGATCTACATTCTCGTAAGAATTTTATACTTTGCTGCAAGTAGTTATCTAAGCCTTCCTTGAAGCCATCACCTGTTCCTTGTTAGACGTCAGGTCACAGGCGCACCTGTACTCCCCACTCTCTTTTCCCCTGTCCGCAGGGCCCGCAACCGGCCCCCTGGCTCCCTTTTGACCCTCCTCACTCCGTGCGCTGTCGCTGCTGGACAGCACGTGGGTCCCCGCTCCCTAGGGCACGTGCGCGAAGCTCTGTAAAAATTAAAGGGCCAGCATGCCTGTGCCAGTAATTGGGTAATTACTGGGTATGACCCTATATTATCCAGCTTTCCCCTGACCTCCCTGCCAGATCTTTAGTGCTTATTGCCTACTGTAAAAGTGGTCCTGTATTGTTCCTTGCCTTACAGTGTACAAGACGTTCTTACCTATGTCCATTGACTACGATTGTTGTCACCTGCCCTGACCTTTCTGCCTGTCCCCAACCACGAGCCTTCTCTACAATTCTGTACTGCGCTACACTTCGGCCACTACCGCAGGCAAGTTTCACGGGGGTAGAAACCCCGGGGGGTCGTCGCTGCAGAAGCATCGAAGTTTGAAGATCGGTTACCACAGATAAACAAAATGGAGCTAAAAACCTCCCATTTTCCCACTGTCTTACACCCCAAAGTTGGAGAACCCAGAATGTCTTCTACACAGAGATTGGGTCCAGAATGGGTGACAAGGACGATTCATAAGGGTTTGCTTGGTTCCTTTCCCCAAAAACCCGGGAAAGGTGCATCTTTACCTTAAAGAAGTCACCCCAAAAGAAGCTAAAATCTGGGCTGAAAGGGGGAAAGCTTGAAAGTCGCTAAAGGGGAAGACTGTGAACATAATAGCCTCATGTATGGAGTACCCCGATTTGGCCTAAAGGGGCCCCCCCCCCTGCGGGGTTTCCGCGTGGGGAACGCCCATCAAAAAATCAAGAAGCCGTTCAGATCTGAGATGCTCCCCTTTTCCCAGCCAATGGCCGTTTTGAAGAATAAAGCCCATGGAAAAAATAGAGACAAGGAAGTAAAGGCCCTACAGGAGATTGGTGCAAAGGCCGCAGCTCTTCCCCAGAGATTGGAGAAAAGGAATGGCTGAATTGTGTGACCAAAATGTGAGAAAAAAGGAAAGGAAAAAAGGAAAAAAGGAGAATGTGAAAGAAGAAGGAAGAAGAAAAAAAAGAAGGGAAGAATAGAGAGGAAAAAAAGAAGAACCAAGGACAAGTGCATTGAATCCGGGTGAAACCCTTTTGAGAAAATTTTCCCAACTCGAATAAGCCAAAAAGGAAAGGAAAATTTGGGAGGAAATTGGGGCGAGAAACACCAATGGATTTTAGAGGAAAGAAATAAAATTGTTTACCAAGGGCTTATATCCAGTTAGGAAATTGGGCCATGGTAAAACCACAGAGGAACTACCAATATTTCTTCAACAACAAGTTTCCCCTTACCCCCGGAATTCCACCACGGCAAGAAGCTATGCTAGAATTGTGAATTATGCAATACTTGTAACCCAGGAGGAGGAAACACCAAGGAAGCTTTTGGAAAACCACTATATCCTTTCCAGAAATCCAGTTAAACCATTGAATTACCCAAGATGGAAAAACAAGAAAATGTTTTTGGGGTGGTGGATATTTTTCAGGATGGCCTGACGCCTACCCGTTCCAACGATGTCAGAACAACCCGTGAAAAACTATTGACTGATTTGATTGCAGTTTTTGGGACCCCGAGGTTTTTGAATTTGCCCAAGGACCTCCCTTTTCTTGCAGAAGTAACCAGAGACATTTGGAAATAGAAGGAACTGCCCTTTGGCCCTACAACCCCCTCCCATCCGAATCCAGGGGGAAAAGGGGAATAAAATGAACGCCATCTGTAAAAAAAAATTCTGAAGGCTAGCAAAAAAACACCCTTTTCCCCCTGGCCGGGGAAATCCTACCCATTGCATCAAATCTGTCAGAAACACCCCCTGGCAGCCCACTGGTCTCACCCCCTCAGGAGAAGTATTTCAGGCCTGCCCAGATTGGGGGGTTTTACCCACAGTAGTTGGGCAGGGAAGATGTTTGTAAAATATGTTAAAAAATTTTGTGTAATGAATTGAAACTAATCCATGCCATGTTTTTCCCCTCCTTTCCCAAACCCAAACTCTATAAAAGCTAAAACCTGGTATTTGTGGGGGTGCGAATACGTCAGAGATTTCTGGACCCCCAGTTTTTAAGGCCATCCCAAAAGTACTCCTGATGCCCCCAACCCCAAAAACTTGGGGGAAAAGGCCCCACCTGGGTGCATGCTTCACACTGCAAGGAAGGCATTTATAAAAACCTTTTCCCTTTACCCTTTATATGTTTGTTAGTTGGATGTGTGTGGGAAAAAGCAAGGGGAAACCAAGGGGTGAGAATTCAAAGCTAGGAATCCGGTCCCAAAACAGGGTTTTTAATCCTTATGCCCCCAAAAAACAATCAACAAAAGTAAGGATGGGTAAATTGATCTATTGTAACAAAGAGGTTTGATAAATTTCATCCAAGATGCCCTTTTACAATAAAAGCTGAAAAAATTAAGCCCCCACCTCCATCATGACTTTTCCAGAATCTTGGGGTTATGAGATTGTAAACAATCCAAGATGCCTCTCGGGGGGTGCTCTGAGGTGGGACCTGGCGGTCGTTGGGTAAAGTCATCCTTACCACTGTGAAATGGGAAAAAGGCTTGGTTACGCCCCCCCTTGGGGCAAGCCCGACAGTGGTTCAGTGCGTTCAACACCCGCTCCACCCTTTTACCCTTGTTAAGGAGTGTGCCTTTTTCCCACCTTTCAGTTTAGGGAAGAGAAACATAATCATTCACGCTCTAGGGGGGCTTTTTAAAGATTTGTTTTTTAGGCGGGACTGTCAAGTTGGTAATTAAGGAAAAAACATCAAAATCTTTTATCATTACTTCTTATTAAGCCATCAGAATTTTGTTTAAACGCTTTTACTGTATATATTTATCGAAGTATCAAAAATTTTTTACACAGCTTCACTTGGGAAAGGATGCACTGTCTGCTTCAAGCGAGAAGTTATATCAAGAAAAAAAGAAATTCCTCTTCGGAATGTCTCTTATCAACTAATTCTAGCAAAATTATGTAAATACAGGAGACTATAGGTTTCAGCAACAGCCAATTAGCCAAAGCATTAAATCATTGATTCTTAATACGTAGAAGTACAAAAATGTTACTTCCCGTTAATAAATCAATTTATGCCCCAGACGAAGGTGTGGGTTGTATCTCGGTGGGCCGGAAACTGTAATAAATAAAATAATTCGGAGGGCATTTTAAATTTGGATAAGGGTAGTGGGGAAAGTACTTTTTAACCCTAATTTTCATTTTGACATACCCGTGTAGGGGTCTGGGGGAGAACCAAGGCCTCTTGTCTCTAGTGCGGCTTTCCCAAAATTTATTGTGGTGGCTCAGTGGATTCACTATTGTGGTTTATACATTCCTGTGAGGGCCCGACCTGAGGCGGCAAATTCACAGTTTGAAATTTTGGCGTTCGGAGTTTTTTTCTTTTATGGTATTCCACTTAGGGTATATTGGTTAAATTTTTAAAGGGTGGATTTTTACGACACATTAATACCATTTATGTGTTTTATTTGTAAAATGGCAAAATGTGGGTGATTTGAACTGTTAGTATTCTTTGTTTTTTTTTATACTTTTAAAACATTTTCTTTTTTGCCTTTACAATTGGTTCCACTATGGTACTTGAGGCACTAGGAGGCTCAATCACTTGTATACCCTTCTGAAATTTATAAATAATGCACCAAGATGACAGTACTATTACTTCCTAACTAAAGCAGGAAGTAATAGAAATGTTAACATGGCGACTATGGAAGCCCCTTTTAGGCTTCCCGGCCCCAAAGGGAGTGATAGCACTCCCCGATCTGGTGAAAAGGGGTTTTCAATGGGGGAGGAAACGGGGATGCCCCATTCCATTCAGTAACTAGGCTCGAACACTGTTTTGGGCTAAAGGTCCCATCTCTGTGTTACGGTAGTGGTTTGCGTTTTGCAGCTGGCAACTGCCTGTGTAGCTGATTTTCTGAATTAGCCTGCCACATAGGACATTTCCGATAGTCACCGACGCTGCCGCCACCGCCATTCCAGTATGAATGTATGAAAACTGTTTAGGTCTAAAACTCACTTTGTTGTCCCCGGTTTCTATGGGGAAAAAAGTGAGTTTTTTGCTTATATGTTTTTTAAAAATGTGGCCCTAAGTGTGTCCTCTGGACGCACATACAGTTGAGGGCTTCTGCGATGAGCCACAAACAGGCTTGCGGCTCACCGGAGTGTTATCATGCTGCCTGTGTGGTCTGATGACATCATACCGCCTGTGCAGGAAGACTGGAGCAGCGACAGCTTCAGGAGTGGGGGAAAGGTGAGTAGACCTCTCTACCTGCTGGGGGACCAATAACCTGCCTATATACCCACTGGGAGACCTATAACCTGCCTATATATATACCCACTGGGGGACCTATAATCTGCCTATATACCCACTGGGGGGACCTTACCCTTTTTATAACCCCAAGGGGGGGCACATAAGGGTCCATAACCCACTGAGGGGCCTATAACCACCCCATAACCCCGCTGGGGGACCTATAACCCTACCTTATACCTGCTGGGCGACCTATCCCCGCCCATATACCTCGGGGGACCTATAAAACCCCCTAAATTTTCCTATGGGGGGCCCTTTAACCTGCCTATATACCCATGGGGGACCTATAACCTGCCTATATACCTGTGGGGGGCAAAAAAAACCCCACCTATATACCTGTGGGGGAATACAACCCACCTTTTATACCCCTTTAGGGGACCAAAACCCCGCTATATACCCACTGGGGTTTTCCTAAACCTGGGGGATATTCCCACTGGGGACATATAACCTAATAAACCTTGGGGGGAAAAAATAAACATATATTTACCTACTGGGGGGCTTTACCTATACTGAGGGGCATAAAAAATTACCGCTTGTGAAAAAGCAACATTTACTAAAAGGTTTTTATGCTGAAGATTATTACCCCCCAGGGCATATCATAACTGCAGATTATTACCCTTAGGACATGTGATGACTGCTGACTGATACCCCTAGGACGTATGATGCTTGCAGATTACCCCCAGGACATATAAAAACTGCAGATTATTAAATGGAAATATAATGCCTACAAATTATTACCACTAAAAAATATTATAAATCAAGATTAATACCTCCTGGACATATCACAACTGCAGATTATTAACAATAGGAGATTTGATGTCTGCAGATTATCATCACCAGGACATATCACAACTGCAGATTATTAACAATAGGAGATTTGATGTCTGCAGATTATCATCCCCAGGACATATCATAACTGCAGATTATTACCCCCAAAACATCTGATGCCTGCAGATAATTATCCCCAGTACATAGGATTCTTTCCCTTAGGACATAATATAACTGCAGATTATTGCCTCTAGGACATAATATAGCTGCATATTATTACCGTCAGGACGTAAAAGGATTGCAGATTATGATATGCACAACCCTCCCACGCAGCCGTTTACCGGTGCCAAGCAGTACTCAAAATAATAATGCTATATAATTTACATATAAAACCACCATACAGTAAATAAGTAGAGTCTAGACAAATAGCGCCATACAGTGCTCAGACAAAACCGCCCTGAAACAGAGTCCACCATGTTAGCACCAGCACAGCCGTAGCCGCCATGGTAGCTAACTTTTAGCTAAAGCTCCAGCAGACCCTGCCTCATGCTTCTCCGCAGTTTACTAAACAATCACAGCGCTGGCGTCTTCCTTTATTCGCCTTCCCGGCTCGGTACATTTTGCTGCATTCCTGCGATAAACCGAGCTTTGTTTCCCCCACAAAAGACCTTTTTTAGTGTCTTCGTACGCTGCGTAGAACTTCTTAGAACAACACATCACCTCCCGATACTTCCACCCTACACTTCTATAAATTTAAATGAAGAAGATGACGACTCTGTAGAAATTAATAACGGCAGCGGCGCGGCTCTGTGCGAACATTTACTACATTAGGAAGACAAAGAAAAAAAAATCAAAGCGAAGAGAACAAAGCATAAGTCACTTCCAGAAGCGTCTATTAGTGGAGTAAAGTGCTTTCTTCTGCCGCGCAGGTTGGGGCCGAATCCTCCCGTTATCCCTCATAGACAGAATATTAAATTAGCTGAAGAAAATCTGTCAACAGCAAACGGAGGAGAACTTGTACTTTACCCAACTATATATATATATTTCACATTTTATTATCTCTTACATAAAACGTTATATTTTATTTATATTGTTGTACATTGAGGCTCAAAACGGGTTGAATAATTAAAAAAAATGACTTGTAAATCGGTAAAGTTCAGTCAGTACAACAGATAGAATATAAAATACAAGGGGCCTTATGTATGAAAACTGTCTAGCAGTGAGACTGTCCTTGTTGCCCATAGCAACCAATCAGAGCCCATAGTAACCAATCAGAGCCCATAGCAACCAATCAGAGCTCACACTACCAATCAGAGCTCAAACCACCAACAGACCCATATAACCCAAACAGGCCCCAAACAACC
>JAODAL010044735.1:0-32587 GCA_025379985.1 Phyllomedusa bahiana | reverse complement strand
GGTCCTGCTAACTGTTTTCCCCAAACGGGCTAAAATTCTTCCACTGACAGTTTGCAACCAGCTGGGGCCTTTTTAATTCCCCAAAACAGCCCCAAAAACATCTGAAAAAATTTTGCTAGCCCCAATAGGGCTATGACTAAGGGTGTTTTTCTCCCTGAAACCCATCAGAGATTTTGGGGGCCAATGTATAAAACCTGTTTAGATCAAAATTTCCACTTTTTTGCCCATGAAAACCTAGGGGCAAAAGAGGAGTTTTTAGCCCTAAAAACGTTCATACTTTGGCCCCTTTGGTCTCTTTTTAAATTTGCCTAAATGTGAAGATTTTTTTTAAATTCAAAAAAAAGGGAAAAGTTTTTTTTTTATTCTTTGCCGTGGGGAAACGTGGTGCCCGACCCCCAAAATTCTTCTCTAGATCTTCCGTCCCAACAGAAAAAACTATCCAAAGACCCCCCTCAAAGGGGAAGGAGACCCCCTAAACCCTAAATAATAATTTAAATTTCCCCTTTTAAAAATCCTAGGTAAAATTGGCCTCTTCAATATTGGTGTTATTTATTTGAAATTAATTGGTGTGGCCCCTCCTCTTGGGAAATTTTTTAAAGCCCATCCGGTTAATTTTGGGAGATTGAAACCAAAAAAACCCTTCTGTTTTGTACCCCTTTGAAGAGACATTTTCTTCCATGGAAGACCAATCGGAAGAACTGGTTTCTAAGCCTGGTAATGATATAGATTAGATAGGTGGACTGAAGTATTGGAAAAAAGATGGCAATAAAATAAAAGCTTACTATGAAAAATTTAAAAATAAGTAATTTGCGAAAAAGGGGGGGGTTTTAAAATTTATGTGAAAGGGTAAAGCCACAAAGCAGGGGGCTAGGGCCGTATGGCAGAATAAAAAGGTTTTCAAAATTGAGTCGCCCATTAATTACTGTCTCCATCCTGATCAGGGGGAGAACAGGTTTTTCCCAGGGAAGGGAAATAAGAAAATGAATTTTAAAAATAAATGGTACCCAATTCCCCCCAATAAAATAATCCCCATGTTTGAGTGTTGGATAAATTAACGGTTTTTTCTTCAAAATTTGAAAACTGTGGATCACCAACTTCTCCTCAGCATGCTCAGCACCAATTGGCCTCCGGGACACCCCCCCTCCCCTTGGTTTTCTCGTCAAACCTCCTGACCCCCTCCTTCAGTGTTTTCATTTTTTTCGGTTTGGACCCCCTTCTCCTTTTCCCTCTTCCCTGTTGGATTTCCCCTCGGGGGATCAGTTCTAGGTCCCTCCTCTTTTTATTGTACACACCCCCCATTGGAAAAACCCAATCAGTAGATTTGGTTTCCCAAACCCCATCTCTTGCGGAGGGGACCCCCAAATTTAATCCCACCCCTCCCTGAAAATAAACTTCAGCCTTGCTACAAAACACCAGTGACTGCCCCTGCCCCGCTGCCCTTGGCATATGTCCCCCCCTTTTCCATCTGAAACAAAAAACCTCACTAAGACTGAACTTTTGTTTTTTCCCGCCTTTATTTAACCAACCCCCCCCGCCTACAAAATTTCCCTGTTTTTTGTATGTGGTCCCAAAACCATTTCCCCCTGGGCAGCAGGCCCGCTGTCTGGGGGTTTTTTTTTGGGTTTCTGATTTTCCCTTTCCCTCCCTTACCCCCCAATTTTCCCCCTTTCCCCGCCCTGCACCTGAACCTAAAGAATATACCAAAACCCCCGTCCTTTTCTCACGGGGAAAACGACTAAACTTTTATTCCCTGCTCTTTTCTTTCTCGTCTTAAACTACTGAAACCCTTGTTTAAAGGGTCCCCCTCTCTCCCAAACTCCCCCCCTTCCAATCTGCCCCGAATGCAGCCCCTTTTTGTCTTTCTCTCCAGCCCCTTATGATCCCTCTACCCTGGTCAGTCACTGCATGGTTCCCCCACCCCAGTACAGGTTTAAACTCAGCACTCTCCCCCCAAAAAGCTCTCCCAGGGGCTGCCCCTTTCCCTACATTCCTCCCTATTTCTCTGTTACCCCCCTACCCGGCTCTCCGCTCTGCTGAGAATCAGACTACATTCCTCAAAAACCCAAACCCCTCCCATGCCCCCCTAAAAATTTCCCCCCAGTGGGGCCCCAAATTCCTGGAAAAAGCTACCGCGGGCGATCAGGCACATTCAAAAACCCCCTCACTTTTTAAGAGGGCCCTAAAAAATACATCTTCTCGGCCCCCGGGCCCCCACCAAAGACCCCCTAACTGCTATCCACACCCCCTGTAAACCCCCTCCCATTTGGGCACTCACGGGCCCCCTTATCAAAAATTAAAGATGTCCCGTCTGGGTGGCAGGTTTACCCTTTTTCATGTAAACCCCCCCCCCTATTTAGGAAACCCGGGGCCGGGCCCATTGTAAACTTGGCATTTCTTCCCGAAAATTTTTAAAACCCTACACCCAAATAGATTGTAACCCTTCACGAGCGGGGCCCTCCGAAACCTTTTTGCCCTCATTTGTAAGTACTTTTAAGGTGAAATGACGAAGTTTACCCTTGAATTTGTAAAGTGCTGCGGAATATGTTGGCGCTATAGAAATAAAGATTATTATTATTATTGTCTTGTCCAAGTTGTAAACTTCTTGGTAGCACCACCATGACCCAACAACAGCATATAGACCGGACAGTAGAAGGCATGTGAATATGATGTGAACCACTTTCTGCAATATAAAGTCCTTCAGCCGTAAGAAGAAAATATTGTTGGAGTTGGAGATCTTCAAGCAGAACACACTGGAGAGTAAGGAAGATAACCAGAGGCTGCTGAAGTTGGAGAACATAATTAAAAATTTTATAGCAGCATTTATGAACATTATTCTAAAGATACTGAGAAAGACAATGCAAACAGACATGTCGCTCAGACACGATACTTGAAAAATCAACTTGGAAAAGCCAACAGAGAAGAGGATTTGATCAGCAGGAGTCAAGGGTCTTCTTTTCCAGCAGTCAATGAGATTGATAGCTACAATGAATGAATGTACAGTAGTCTGCAATGAGAAGAAAAGAGTTCCCCCAAAAACAAATTACTGGATGCTTAAAACCGTCTCCACGAACATTTGCGGTGGGGAAATAACATCATAACCTCTTTTGGGAAAAAGCTTGATTACTATTATAAGAATACCACACACAATGCAAATGTGTAATGCAAAAACATTGCTACATAAACAAATAGGCTGCATAGGACTTCATACATGACAGCTTTGAAACCATCTGAGACGTAATCCTGAAGAGAGCACACATATTGTATACAGTGACTTCACTAGCAGAACAGTGCGGGCAGCTCTGGAGTATAATACAGGATGTAACTCAGGATCAGTCAGAAAATTAATGTACTTATGTACACAGTGATTGCCCAGCAAATGTGAGTGAGCTCTGGAGTATAATAAGGATGTAACTCAGGATCAAACGGATAAGAAAATGAAGAAAACCATGACTGCACCAGCAAAATAGTGAGTGCAGTCTGGATTTTAAATACAGGATTAACCAGGTCAGTCAAAAGAATGAAAATGTTGTACACAGTGTTTGCACCAGCAAAAAGTGAGTGCATAGAAAAATACAGGAGATCCAGGACATAACAGGATAAGTAATGAAGTAACTACTGCCCGAAAAAAATAGTGAGGCATTGGAGAAAAAACAGGCGTAACAATTAAAAGGAAATTAGAGACAAAAAGTCTCAACCAGCTCACCTAGTTTGTAGTCATGATGGATAGGTCTGTTCTGGACAGGAGATAGCATCTCCTCTGTATTCACAACCATCCATTAAACAGGTGTCCTGCATCCACTGTGGCCACACACACACTTGAAGTAAGGCTTTCCAGAAAATTTAAAAAATATCCATTCTTTATCTATATCTTCATCATAAAATCCTAATAAATTAGAAAAAAGGCATCAATGCGTCCACACTGATGCATTTCGGTTAAGAACGTTATTTAGAGCATGTGTACTGGATGCCACTATCCCACTAATAAGGCACACTGACCTATCACCTGATGTGAAGGAGACGTCCACCATCCAGTCACCTGATCACAGAGGCCACCCCCACAACTAAGCAATAAAAATACATATCAGACTGGGTTAAAAATTAAAAAAAAAAAAATAAATAATTAAAGAAACTAAAAATAGTACTTTAGTTATAAAATACATCAATGTAATGGATCAAATTAGTTTAAGACCGTGGTTATGTTTGCCAATCTCAAAATCCAGTAGGCTTCCCTGCTGAGCAACTTTTTACTGTGATCACCCTTACAACTCGGTTTGTTAACCCTTTCTAATCCCAAGGAAGAGAAAGAAGACATATTGTCTTGGGTATTTGTGAAAAGGTTTAGGTACCATGATAGTGTAGAAAAAAAAGGTTTTTTGGGAATCGACAAATGTGGAAAATAAGCTTTAAGGGGTTAGTGGTGCATCTGACATACTGTAATTTATAGCTGTCTCATGCTATCACATAAACTACAAATTTAAGGCCACATGTATGAAAGTTGGCGTTTAAACGCCAGATTTCATGCACATAATAATAGCATACAATGCGCTTGATTTATGAACCTGGTCTACAGCGGATCACAAATCAGGCACATTCTAGCACTAGGATGACATTTCTGGCTCAGGTAAACCACTTTGAAAGTGCTCTCCCTGTTCAGGAGTAAACATAAAAAAGCCATAGGAAGCATAAATTTTATGTTTATATGTTCTAGGCGCCCGCCTCCCACACGCTCACCAAAAATAGGTGCATTACAAAGTGCCGCTTGCACTCTGTAATGCGCCGTATAATGGCGTTCAGGAGGCTTTTCATTAATGCGAATGAGGCTGCTCTGGATATCGGGCTGAAAATCACCCCATTTGGTGAGCCCCCTCATACATGTCCCCCTTGTTTTTTCAATTTGAAAGTTTTTTAATTCAAAAAAGATCCTATGAATAAAAATACATTCCTTTTTTGGTTTGTGGACCGGGTAAGCTCTACTTCACTGTTCTTATCAATGTAAATTAGTTACTTCTCCTTGGCCATTAAGGGCGGAAGTACCGCCCAACATGGTTGGTTGTACAGCAGGACTAGAACTCAAACCTAGTTTTTTGCTGCAGAAAAAGGGGGGGGAGACAGAAGTTTTCTGGACATTTTTGGAGAGTGATTTGGGTAGTTTTGGTCCAGCCACAGAGGGAAGACAAGAAGAATGAGAGACAGTAAAGCAGATTTGTGTGTTGCTGCAGCCATCACACCGTGAAAGAGACCAAACCCCGCTCAGGGGTACGGGTATGATGGTGAACCCTCAGTATCTGTGACTTATTTCCCCCCCCCTGTAAGAGTTAAACTGTGTGAATGCCCGGAGCCCCTTTCATTGTGTTATTATTGATGTTTGCTGAAGCTATGTATGGAGAATGGGCTTGAAAAAAGAAGTGAAGTTGGTTTCTTTTCGGCAGTTTCTTATTGGGGTGAAGTTTGGGTTTTTATTCACCCGTTTTTTATTCGCGCAAAATATTTTTTTTGGTTTTTAAGAGGGTAAAAAAGAAAAACTTTTTCAGTTTAAAAAAGTCAATCATGATTGAACCAAGGAAAACCGTTGAAAAAAAAGCCCCGGGAAACACTAACAGCTGGCATAAAAAGGGCAAGACCAAAAAAAATTAAAAATTTAAAATTTAAAGGGTTAAAGGGTTTGGGCCACTGATCCCCCCACTGCTATCATACCAAACGGGGTGCCCCACATCAAAAATTTAGTTTACTCCAGCCTGGCCCAAAAATTATTTGGGGATAAAATGGGAAAAAGTGGGGAACGGGGGGTTTCATGATTTGAATAAGTAATGGTGTTTTTTTAAAGGGGTTAAATGGCTTTGGGCACTGTCCCCCACTGCATCATCCCAAAAGGGGGTGCCCCCACATCAAATCAGTTTACGCAGCCTGGCCCCCAAATGATTCTGGGCACAAAACTGGGATCAAATGGGAACCGGGGGGTTTTTTATGTTTGAATAAAAGTTTTGGGTTTTTTAAAAGGGTTTTAAAATGCTTTGGGCCACTGATCCCCACACTGTATCATACCAAAGAGGGATACCCTCATCACTTCAGTTTACTTAAGCCTGGCCAAAGTGATTCTGGGCATTTAAACTGGCATCCATAATGGGCAGACGGGAGTTTTTCACTGATTTGAATAATCAATGGTGGTTTTTAAAGGGTTAACTGGCTTTGGGCCACTGATCCCACCCTGCTTACATACCAAAGAGGGATGCCCCCACATCAATTCAGTTTTACATCAGCCTGGACTAAAGGTGATTCTGGGACTATTTACAACTGTGCAGCAAAGTGGCGGACGGCAGTCTATAGCTGGATTTGAATAAGTAACTGGAGCTTTTTACAAGGGTTAAATGGATTTGGCCCACTGATCCCACACTGCCCTTTCCATACCACAGAGGGATTACCCCACCTCAAATTCAGTTTACTCCAGCCTCTTCCAAATTGATTTGGGCACTAAAACTGAATTCAAAGTGGGCGAAGGGAGTCTTCACTGATTTGAATAAGTAATGGTGTTTTAAAGGTATGTGCTAGTGAAAGGGCTCGTGATTGGGTCCATGATCCCCACACTGCCAGCATACTAATAGGGATGCCCCACATCAAATCAGTTTACTCCTGCCTGGCCCAAAGTGATTTGGGCATTAAAATTGGCATCAAAGTGGGGAGCCGGGCAGTTATTCATGATTGAATAACAACTGGTGTTTTTAAATGTTTAAATGGCTTGGGGGCCACTGTCCACACTGCCATTATACCAAGAGGGATACCCACATCAAACTTCCAGTTTACTTCAGCCTGGCCCAAGGTGACTCTGGGCATCTTAAACTGGCATCAAAATGGCAGCTGGGCAGTTTTCACTGATTTGAATAAGTAACTGGTGTTTTTAAAGGGTTAAATGGCTTCGGCACTGATCCCTCACTGCATCTTACTAACGAGGGATGCCCCACAATCAACTTCTAGTTTACTCCAGCTGACCAAAGTGATTCTTCAGGCATTATTAAACTCGGACATCAAAGTGGGCAGACGGGCAACCAGTTTTCACTGATTTGAATAAGTAATGGTGTTTTGTAAAGGGCTTACATGGCTTTGGTGCACTTGATCCCACATGCCTTCATACCAAGAGGGGACCTACATCACATAAATTCAGTTTATATGTCAGCTGGGCCAAAGTGATTCTGGGAATTTAACTGGCATCAAAGTGGGCAGACGGTAAGTTTTTCACTGATTCTGAATAAGTAACTGCGTGTTTTTAAAGGGGGTTAAATGGCCTTTGGGCAATGAACCCACACTGGCCATATACTAAGAGCGACTGCCCCACATCAAATTCAGTTTACTCCAGCCTGGCCCCAATTTGACTTCTGGGCACTAAAATCTGGCATTCAATATGGGCAGATTGGGCAGTGTTCACTGATTTGAATAGTAACTGGTGGGGTTTTTATATTTTTTTTTTAAGGGTAATGCTTTGGGCCACTGATCCTCACACTAGCCATCATACTAAGAGGGATGCCCCACATCCAAAGTCTAGTTTACTCTAGCCTGGCCCAAAGTGATTCTGGGCATTAAAACTGGCATCAAGGGGCAGATGGGCAGTTTTCACTGATTTGAATAAGCTAACTGGTGTTTTTAAAGGTTAAATGGATTTGGGCACGGATCCACACTGCCTTGTATACCAGAGGGTACCCTACATCAAATTCTGTTTACTTTAAGCCTGGCCCAAAGTGATTCTGGGCATTTAAACTGGGCGATTCAAAGTGGGCAGATGCGGCAGTTTTCACTGATTTGATAAGTAACTGGTGTTTTTAAAGGTTAAATGATCTTTGGGCCGCTGATCCACACTTGCTTCAAACAAGCAGGATCGCCCACATCAAATTCAGTTTGGTTCAGCCTGGCCTCCAAAGCAGCACTGGGTATTAAAAGTTCATGGTTGTACATTTACCATCAGTGTCAAGCAACATAAATTTTCTATGCTTGTTTGTATTGGGTGTTTTTTTTGTTGTTTCCTCTTAGTGTAAGACTCTCCTGGTTCTCCTGACTTGTCTGTGAGCTCTGATAGCAGCAGTGAGAACATTGATTTTATGGTTCTTCACTTCTCAGACTGTGGGTGTGTTAATTTGACATAGAAGACAGGTTTGAGATCTCCCCCCACCAACCCCCACCCCAGGGCAGAAAAAGTTAAACTATTTTATCTTTCATTTACTGTCTGCTGAAGCATATTTTATCTATTTCTGTGAACAATAGAGCAAATCCTGTGGCATTTTATTTTATTACACTATACTAGAGAAAAGTAGCGATTAACTAAAAGAGATTCGTCTGCCGGCATGTATAAAAAGTTTATATATCACAGTTTACGAAGATAATATTTTATATGTATTTTTTAATTGCCAAAATACAACAAAGGCCCAACATTATTAATAATATACCATATTCCAGGAATATTAGTTTACCCCAAAAATCTCCATTCAGGGGGCAAATGTCTCTTTAAAGTGGGCAGACAGGCAGTTTTTTCTAATAATTAATAGGTAACTGGTGTTATCAAGGGTTACATGGACTTTGGGCCACTGATGGTAACTGACATAACACCAAGAGGGAGGACCGCATCAAAATTAGTTTAGTCTCATCCTGGCCCAAAGCAGTTCTGATATTACAGCACTCATATTAAAGTGTAAAAGCAGTCGAGCTCTGCAGCAGATGACGGAAAACTCCAGTCTTCCTTCAATGGGTTTTTGCCCTGCATGTTGACATTAAATCGGCAGAGTTTTCTACTTACAATTGACATAGATCATGATCATGTGTCGAAGATAGTCATAAATTCCTGTTTAATTGATTGGATAAAAGTTTCTTGCCATGAAAATGATGGTCCTATGATGGGTGATGTTAGAGTCAATGGACTACAAATTTGCCCAAATGGTAATTTTTCCTCCACAGATAGTGTTAGTGGCTTCCAGTTATGACCTGAAAGCCAAAACAAAAGTGTGAACATATCTTCAAGGTTTGGATGATCTAATTAAATATATAATAAAATTGGGGTTATTTTTTATTGTGTCTTCTGTCCTGTATTGTCTGGATGAAACAATGACTTCTAACCTGTCTGGAGAAACAGAGGAGGAATAGGTTGTAGGACCTCTTCAGCAATTATTCTGCTCATCGGGAACATCGGATTTCTTAACCATTGACAGTGGACATGTCTAACGGGCTTTCGCCTCGTTTTTCTGGCGTATCCTGCGCCCCACCGTCCCGATACCTGTCGGGACGCAGGGATGCGATGTTAGGCGCAGCGTTTGCCACTTTCAGATGCGCCTGACATTAAGGGGCGTGCAATGGGCCCAGTGTGGGCGCGGTGTGGGCATTTTGGGGCGGGACGTGGCGCGCTCGAAAACTCCGAGGCATGTACGAGCGCTCACTTGGAGGTTAAAGCAAAAAAAATATTAATTCAAAAATTCCTGTATATTTCTTTATTTCTCGTTTTCACCATACTATTGATCCTTGGCTAACTCGAAATAAGAAAATAACAATGATTTTATTGAATTAATATATTTTTTGTTTACCCCCCTATTATTTGTTCATTTTATCCACCAGATCGGTAACAAATTCGGGACGTATTATCATTAAATTTCTGCATGTACAGTTTTATTATTATTGGCATTAGAAAACCATAAGAGCGTCGCTCGCTCACCCATTGGTCCAATAAACGGCCTCTTCTTATTCTAGCAATCACAAACAGAGCTCGCTCTGCATTTCTTTTTCCCCCATGACTCTATGAGAAGGTATCTAAGCGCTCATTGGCTAAGCTGGACGAGGCCCTCTTCTCCCCAACACCTATACAGTCCTAGAATATTTCCCATAGACAGTAATCTAACTTTTAAGGGCGCCTTCTATCTCGCCCTTTCTCTTGCTCACTCAAATCGAAGCACTACATTGATTGGTGGATTCATATCTGCGCCGGGGGCTCAACCAATCAGCTCTTGTTTCTGCCTTTTTTTACTGTATTTTGAACTGTTGACCTTTTCTTTTGATTGGTAATACTTTCCATAGCTTATAATGGGTCATTTGCCCCCTTTTGTTTGGTTGGTTTCTGCGCCAATGAAAAGCGCTTAAAAATTTGGATTCTGTATTCCGGCAATTTCAAACCCCAATTCCTTATGTGCGCCGGTGTATGATCATCCCAGAAGGAACCCAGCGTTGAGTTCTGGTCCCCCGGCCATGACCGTTGAAAGTAACCCTTGGTTTTTGAATAGTGTTAATTTTGTTCACTAGTGTGAACGGGTTTTTTCTTCCCTGCTATTTTGATTGTTTCCCGGGCCCGGCCCGGGCAGGATCGTCCAGCACCCCAGGGGGTTAACCTGGTCCTTGTCCTGGGTTTGAAGTTTTCCCTTTCCTATTGGTTTTGTTTCTTCCCCCTTTTGCCTTTGTCTTAGTTCTCCTGGAGGTTTTTAAGGGTTCTTCTGTTTTCCCCTTGCCTGTTTTTGGGGGTTTGTTTCTGCCATAATCGCCTCTTTTTTTTGTGCCCCTGGTTATCTTACTCTGTTGTTCCGTTTATTCTTCTCCCTTCTGACTTTGTACCGCTTTCCCCAAATAGTTACGATTGGCTTTTGCCCATCCCTTTTGTGTTTGAATTGTTTGTCTGCGTCTTGTGTTTCCAGTTTTTTAGTATGGGTTTCGGGGCTTTGGGTTGGGGGCGACTATTAAAGGAGTCGGGCACCCAAAAGGCCCAGGGCCGGGGGTTTGGGGATCGTGTCAGGGCCTCACGCTGTCTGGGTCTGTTCGTGCGCCCCTGAGGATCCTTCATTATAACAGGCCTCCCCCAGTGACTTCCTCGCTTTCCCAATATGGTCCCAAACTTGTCGGTCACCGACCGCTTGGGAGAGTTGACAACTCATTTTGGGGCATGGCGGGTTTTATAATCAATTTCTCGCAGGTCGGATGCCATAATTTACCTGGTACCGGGACTTGCCCCCCCTCTGGTCCCTCCCTGCCCCTGTTTTTGTGGACCCTAGCATAGCATAAGTTTAAGAGCTTTTCCTGATCGCTTTGCGGAAATCCTACGGGTTCGCCCCTTTAGGGAATATGTAATTTATTTTTTCGCTTAATATTTTCCCCTGGGCTGAGAGGGTTAGCAGTTTTGTGTCTCTCCTCCGGGGCCCCCCTCAGGATTGGGCATTAGCTATACCTTGAACCCCCTGAGTGGAGATTAGGACAGATTTTTTTGGCTTTGGGGAAGGTTTAAAGAAAAACCCCAAAACTGGTGGCAGGGGCGGGACTCTTTGCTAGCTATTCAGAGGGCCGCGCTCGGTGAGATACTGTTCCGAGTTCCGCCAAGGTGTACGTTGGGGTGGTTGACCAAACCTCTGAAGACCCTTTTTAGCAAGGAGTTGATGCCGTGGGGATGTATGGTCACCCACCCAATCCCGAGACCGAGGATTTATGATCTAGCTGTGATTTTGAAGAAGCTAAGGGGAACAGCAGGGAAAAGCAAGGGGGTTTAACTGTTCAGCTAAAGTCGGTTTTCCCTGTAAAACCTGCTTTTTCCCCTTTTTTGGAGAGTTTTTTCCCATCTCCCTCTCATTTTTGGAGAAGCCCCCATGGTGTTGGGTCTTACGTCTGCTGCCACCAGGAGGAGACACCGTTTGGAGAAGCCTTGTGCCTTTATTGCGGGAAGCCTGACCTTTTCCCTGAGAGATGTCCTATTACCCCTAATTACCCAGGGAAAAACCCCGAAGTTGCAAAATTTCCAGGAAGGTAACTCGGATGTACAGGTACCTCTAACTTGTAAGTTTTTTTTGCCCGAAAAACCTTGTTTCTACTCCAAGACTTTTGCTTGTCGTCCCCTGATTGATCGGGGCTGCGGGTAATTTCATCAGTATGGCTGTTGTAAAGCCTTGGGTTTGGAACTTTTGTTTTGTGTTCCCATTTTTTGTTTCAGGTGTGTTTTCTACCTCACTAACCGGGGGAAGAATAAAATTTTGTACTGCTGAGGGCACTTTGAAATTTGGGGGTTCGATATGAAAAACTTTAATTTTTTTTTCAGGAGAAAAATCTCTGAGTATTTTTTCTGGGTTGCCCCGCTCCGTCCATAATCGTTGTTCAATGGGGGAAACCCCCGGTTTATAAATGGGGTACCCCGTGGTCTATTTTAAGACGTGCTCCCTTGGGGTGTGTGTAATTTAAGCCATGATATTTCAGAATGTAAATTTTGGTCTTTTATGGGGATGTTGGGGAAAAATTGCCTCCACACCCGCCTGGTGTTTGTCCTATAGACCTCCCCCCGGGGGCCCCAAAACTCAATGTCTGCCCCCAACGAGAATCTATGATCTGCAATTGAGAAACCTGAAATTTTTCTTCGGGAGTAGGGTCACCCCCTTGCCTTCAGATTTTGTGTCCTCAATACCCGTTACAAAATTCTGCTCCCCCCAAGTGGGCCCCCTTTTTTCCGTGACGTGGTTCCCATTCACGTATTCTGCCACTACAGGTGAAAAACTAAAATAGAAACCGCCCTTAAAACAACGTGCACAGTCTGGGCTTTGGGTCATAAGACTCTAAAAAAAGCCCAACTAAAATAAAAAAACCCCTAGTAAAACCCCCAAACCAGACCCAAAATATGTCCGCCTCGAGTTATCGCAAAAAATGCCCCCAAACTGGAAAAAGGAAAAAATTCCCAGGTCCTTTGCTAAACTAGAGGGTCGTTGAGGGTCCGGTGGCCCCCCATAAAGGGGGGGGTCTGTATGATCATGCCGAAAAACCCCCGCGTTGAGTTTGGCGGGCCCTGCCCCTTTTTCGACGTAAGCCGGGGGTTTTTGACATGTGTCTCATTTGTGTTCAATGTGAATGGGTTTCTTCCCTTTCTAGATTGTTCTGGCCCGCCCGGCCAGGAACGCCAGACTCCCCGGGTTAACCTGGCTCCTTGTCCTGGTGATTGACAGGGTCTCCCTTCCCATTGGTTTCTGTTTCTTCCCCCTATTGCCTTTATCCTTAGTTCTCCCGGGGGTGTTAAGGGTTTTTTGTCTCTTCTCCTTTCCTGTTAATTGGGTTTGTTTTGCTATAAAATCCCCCCTTTATTTTGTGCTCCCCTGGTTATCTTTCTGCTTGTTTCACTTTATTTTTCTGCCTTCTGACTTTGTACCGCGTTCCCCAAAAGTTAGACTTGGCTTGTTGACCATCCCCTTTTTGGTTTGCATTGTTTCTCTGTGTTTTTGTTTTCCGCTATTCGTATATGTTCAGTTTCTGGTTGGGGCCGACCCATTAAGGGTCGGGCACCCCAAAAAACAGGGACAAGGGTTGGGATCGTGTCAGGGGCCCCCCGTGTCTGTGTTGTTCGTGGCCCGGGGTCCCTTACAGCCGGTCCGGTACAAACGCATTGTTAGGGATTTGATTGATTTTGTTTAAGAAGGTTTTGCTCTTTTCAGATAAAATTTTAACTTAAAAAAATGATTTTTTTTTATTATTTCTCCTGCCGACGGCGCTGGGGAGATTTCATTGTCCCATCTCTCATTGACTCAATGGGACAAATAGCTCAGCTCTGATTGGCCCGGGGTAGCCCAAGGCCCCCCCTAGTTCAAACCCAATCAGCTCTTTTTCTGCATTTTGACTGCTATTTTGACTGTCCCACCTTTGATTTTGATTGGTCCATACGTCTCTTAAGTTATAATGGGGTCACTGTCGTCGTATTCTGATGGCTGGTTTCTGCCGAGCCAATGAGAAGCGCTTTCAGAATTTGATATTACATGTTTATCTCCCCTCGGTAATTTTCAAGATTCTAATTCCTGATGTTTGCGCTCCGTTTCGGATTTTTGGAAATGTGATTTTTTTTCTTTTCTTTTTTTTTTAGGGTTTTGAACTCTTTTTTCTGATAATGTTTACATTGCTAATAAAGGACGATTTTTCTGGAATCAATACTCTCCATGCCAGCCCGGAGCTTGAGAGCACGAGTTTTTTGCTGTGCGATCTTTCTATTGTTTCCCCTCTCATGATCTCCCGTTCTTGCTTCACTTCGCCTCCGCCAGGATCATTTAGACACCAGAATCAACCAGGATCTGCCTGTTGGGAGATGGCGAGTGCTGCAATGCGCTGCGCAATTTGCCCGAACTCCACAATCCTGTACATTTGCCTCGGAGGTTTTCAGAGAACGCGCGTCCCACCCAAAACGCCCGACACCGCGCGCCCATTGCACACCCTTCATCGTGAGGCGCATTTGAAAGTTAGCGGACACTGCGCCTACACACAGATCCCTGCGTCCGAAAGCGGTATTCGGTACAGGGCCTGGGGGCGCAAGGATATGCCAGGAAAAAAAAGGCGTTTAAAAGCCCGTACATACATGTCGCCCCTTAATGTTTAAAGAAATCCGATGTTCCCATGAGCAGAATTCAATGCTGAAATAGTCATACAAAGCTTATTCCAGCCTGCTGTTCTCCAGACAGGGTGGAAGTCTGGTGTTCTACAGGTCAATACAGGACAGAAGACACTTAAGTAAAAATAACCCCAGATTTTATTATTATACTTTATTTAGATCATACAAAAACTTGAAGATATGTTTCATACTTTTGTTTTGGATTCAAGTTCAGTAACTGGAGCGCTCCAGTAACATTATCTGTGGGAGGAAAAATACACATTTGGGCCAAATTGTAGTCTATGACTTCTAACATTACCCATCATAGGGCCCATCATTTTTTTGGCAAAAACTTTTTTCCCAAACCAATTAAACAGGAAATTTTTTGCGATCTTCGGACACAGAGCATGATCTACAAATAAGTAGAAACTTTTTGCCGATTTAAGGGCGAAAAATCGAAAAGTGGGGACTATCCATTTTTTTTGGCGCATTAAATCAGTGTAAATTGAGCCTGAATGTCGATAGTTCTAAAAATTGGCGTCAGGTATAGCTTGCATAAAATTATTTAAATTTGCGCCTAAAATTTGGAAACATGGGTTTTCCAAAAAAGGGCGGATTTGTATAAAAAAAAAGGGGGGGCATCGTAAAAAAAAAAAAAAAAAAACGGGGCGGAATTGTAAAAAAAAAAGGGGGGGGCATGTTATAAAAAAGGGGGGGGTATGGTATAAAAAAAAGGGCGAAATTGCTAAACACTGGGGAACTTTAGTAATTTTATTGGGGCATATGGTATCTGTCTATTCGTTTGCTCATTCCCTGAGGGGGGGTTCCCATAACTTATGTAAGGCGCCTCAATAGGCGAATTTTCGAAAGGGGGTGCGCACGGGCACCCAAATTATTTTGGCGCATTCCCAAAAGGCTTTTTCCCCCCGGCGTTTTAATGCGCCTATTTTTGATTAGGGACAGTCCATTCCCCAACAAGAAATTGGGGTAAAAAGGGGGTTTGGGACGAAAAATTAGAAAAAACCCAACTGGCTTTTGGGGCCTTTTGGTTGGGTCAGTCGCCCTTAATGAAAACTTCGGGGAAAAAAAACCCATTGAAGGAAAACGGGATTTCCGTCATTCGTTGTAAAACCTCGCCTGCTTTTGCATTTTAAAATTTTTAGCTGAAATATCTAGAACAACTTTGGTCCGGGAAAAGGGAACCCAAAACAAATTTTTTGATGGGGGGGCCTCCCTCTTGGTTTTTATGTCAGTGTACCTTCAGGGGCCCCAAAGTCATGAAACCCCTTTGAAACACCTTTTAAATTATTCAAATCGTGAAAACTGCCCGTTGCCCACTTTGGGATCCCCATTTTAAAATGCCCAGAATCTCTTTGGGCCGGGGATAAAATTTAAACTGTTTTGTTTGGGGGGGCATCCCCTTGGAAATTAAAGGGGCAGTTTTGGGAAATCAGGGGCCCAAAGCCTTTTTAAACCCCTTTTAAAAAAACCCCCGTTGATTATTAAAATTCTTTTTAAAAAATGCCCTTTCGGGCCCATTTTGGGCCATTTTTAAAAATGCCCAAAAACCCCTTTGGGCCAGGCCCCAGAAAAAATAATTTGATGTGGGTGCATCCCTTTAAAAGGAAGGGCCGGGTGGGGTTTTCAGGGGCCCAAAAACCCCCCAAATTTTAACCCTTTAAAAACACCCAGTTACTTTTTCCAAATCTTGAAAAACTGACCGTCGCCCACTTTGATCCCCATTTTGAATTTAAAAGGCCCAGAATCAAATTTGGGCCCAAGGCTTTAACCCTAATTAAAATTGATGGGGGGAAACCCCTTTGTAAAACGGCGTGGGGGATAAATGCCCAAAACCCCCTTTAAACCCCTTTTAAAAAACACCATTTAACTTATTCAAAACAGTGAAAATTTTACCATCTCCCCACTTTAAAAGCCGGGTTTTAAGGGCCCAGAATCATTTTGGGGGCCAGGTTTGGATTTAAACTAAATTTTTGATGTGGGGGCATCCCTTTGTAGGGTTTTGGGAAATTGTGGGATCAGGGGCCCAAAAAGGGCCCTTTTAAAACCCCTTTTTAAAAACACCAGTTAGTTTTTCCCAAAAATTCAGGAAAATTTCCTCTTCCCCAAATTTGATGCCATTTTTTAAAATGCCCAAAAACACTTTTGGGCCAGGCTGAAGAAAAACCTAAATTGTATGGGGGTATCCCTCTTGGTATAAAAGGCCCAGTGTGGGATAAAGGGGCCCCAAAAACCTTTTAAAACCCTTTTAAAAAAAACCAGTTATTATTCAAATCAGTGAAAATGCCCTTTCTCCCCCAAAATTTGTTTCCATTTAAAAAAATGCCCAAACATTTTGGGGCCGGGCCCGAAGAAAAACTTTTTTGGGGAGGGTGGGGTATCCCTCTTTTAAAAAAAACCCAGGGGGGATCAGGGGCCCAAAAACCTTTTAAACCCTTTTTAAAAACACCATTTAAATTATTAAAATTCATTGAAAACAAGACCGGTCTTCCCTTTTTTGGGAAGCCATTTTTAGGGGCCCAAAAAATTTTTGGGCCAGGCTGGAGTAAATTAAATTTTGGGATGTGGGGGCATCCCTCTTAGTTTAAAGGCCCAGTTTTGGGGATCAGTGGCCCAAAGCCTTTTTAAACCCCCTTTTAAAAACAAAAGGGTTTACCTTTTTCAAAAGGGGAAAACGGACCTTTCTGCCCATTTTTATTCCGTTTTAATGCCAGAATCAATTTGGGCCGGGGGGCTGGAATAAACTGAATTTGATGTGTGGTATATGTCTTGGTTTTAATCCATTTGTGGGATCAGGGGCCCCCAAAACCTTTTAAAAACCCTTTAAACCTTATTTTTAAGGTTTTGCTTTGAGGGGCCCCATTTTTTTCCAGCTTTTAGTTTTTTACCGGGTTTTGTTTAAACTGGTTTGCCCTTATCCACATACTTATTGCTTTTTTAAAGCTGATAAGTTTTTTCTTTTATTATTACCCTTTCTTAAAAAATCAAAAAAAATATTTTGCGGGGAATTAGAAACGGTGAATAAAAAAAACCAATTTTCACCCCTTAATAAAAAACGGGCCAATAAAAACCAACTTCCCCTTTCCCGTCTTAAAATTTAAAGCCTGTTTAAACTGCTTACAGGGGAAACCCGGGTTTCCCTTTTAAATGTTTTGCTTTTGAAGAGGATAATTACAAGGGGCCCAACTCACTCCCAAACCCTCCTCCCCAGTTCCCCCCAGAATCCAAAAAAAACTCTTCATACCCCACCCCTGCAACCCCCAAAAGGGGCGTGGTGGATAATTTTTTGGGTTTTGGCCCCCAAAATTAAGGTGATTTTAAGGGAATCTAAGTAAAAAAAAGGGGTTTATAAAACCCCTGAATAGTGAGGGCCCTCGGGCCCAACCCTGAGAGGGGGGTCTCCAGGGGCCCAGACCAGAGGGGAGGGAGGGGAAAGATTTCTACAGCGCGTGGAAAGGTTCACCCAGGATTTTTCCCCCATGATTTCCGCCCCACTTTCCTGAAGGGCTGAAGCCAAGCTTAGGGGATGGTTTACTCCCCCACATAGCCCAGCCCATATCCCCACCCACGGGAAATGTCAGCACAAGGCACGAGTCCCCTGCAGCAAGTTAACTCAGTTTTAAAAGGGGCCAGGGCGCAAAAAAAGAAAAATTTCCACACAAATTCACCCTTTGGATGTGGGGGGAAACACATCAAAAAAACATCAGTGAGTCTCTCCCGGGCAGTTGTCCTATGAAAGAAAAAAAAAAAAAAAAAAAAAAAAAAAAAAAACAAAAAAAAAAGAAGAAACAAAAGAAAGAAAAAAAAAAAAATAAAAAAAAAATATCGCAAAAAAAAAAAAAAAAAAAAAAAAAAAGGAAACAGTCCAAGATTTAAAAAACTACCAGAGGACCATCTTGTTTCTGGCAAATAATCCCCAAAAATCTTTTGACATCCCTGATTCGATTAAACGGGAAATTAAAGGGAAAGATAGTGGGGAAAAGAGGACACTATTTTGGGGCCTTTCTTCGGGGACAAAACTCATTTTTATTGACATTTTGGGGGGGCCCTGCAAACCCCAAAACAGTTCAGGCAACGGGAAAGTGACATGTCTTCCCCAACAAAAACAAACGAAGGAGTAAAAAACCAATTAATTGCTTTAAAAAAGGGACGGGTGCGGGGAAATCTGCAAAAACAGTTGAAAAGGGGGTCAGTCCTGATAAAGTTCCAATTCTGCCCCCAAAACCAGACAAAAAGAAATAAGTCCACCCAAGAAAAACCCAAACCCGCAAAAAATTTCAAAATAAATCCCAAAAATTGGGGTGAACGAGAGAAGAAAGGGGAGACTGTCTTATAGTGTTGACGATTTTTAAACGACAAAGTTAAAAAAGGGGGAAAGGGGTTTTTAAGGGACAAAAATTTCCAGATCATGCGAAAATTTAAGGTTAAAAATCGTGCCCCATCTTTTAAAGATCGGTTTTTTTTCCCCCTTTCCCCAAAAAAATTTTTGGGGCGGCCCAAAAATCGGGATTACAGAAATAGAGAGGGTTGGAGTTTGTGGGGCGACGTCATCCCGGGATGGGTAATGGTTGCTTTTGGCTGGAAAAATCACTTGCCCCCTTTTTACATAAAAAACAGTTTTTCCCTTTGGTTTCAGCCTCAGTGTCTCTCAGGGTCCCTAGGAAAGGGACCTGCCCTCTCCCTGTGGCCAAACACCCCTTCAGCAAAAATTATTCTTTTTTCTGCACAGAGAAACCTTACTATTAGCTGTATCCTTCCAAAAAAATTTTTTTAATTAAGATTTGGGAAATTTTTTTTTAGTTAGGGGGGAAAATTTTTAAAAGCAGCATCAACCGCTGAAAATTCACGGCGGGGGGGGAAAAGCGGGGGGTGGGGGGGGGGGGGCCGGGGGGCGAACACAGACAAGCTCTATTTTATAAAAGAAAAAACTGGAAAAAAGGGCTCACCAAGACAAAGTTTTTTGAAAATTTGTAGGGGAAATAACCTTTTATTTTTAAAACAGTTTGCTTTTGGGAAATATTTCCCGGGGATATGGGCACCCCTAAATTTAATTTTGGAAAAAAACATAATTTTTAGAAAACCTGCACCCCTTTTTGTTAGCAGCAAAACTCCCTTTTTTACAGTATATTTTTCCCGGGATAGGTGTTCTTTTTAACCCTTCCCCACCTGTAAACTGTTGATATATCCCCCTTTGCATTAAATTACAAACCACAATCTTTTTTTATCACAGGTTTTTTTTATCCCAAAAAATTACCGTGAAAACGAACAAAAAACATCACATTAACGTGTTTTTTTGATTTTTTGCCGCCCCCAGCCCGTTCTTTGACCCCGAAATTCTACGAAAAAACAAAACAAAAAATTCAAATTTTCACCCCCGGTTTTTTGGGAAATTTTCCAAAAAATCCCTTTTATTTATATAAAACAAAAAAAAGTTACGTGTTTTTGATTTTTGGGCCACCCAGCACGTTCTTTTCGCAGCATCTACTAAAATTAAAACAAAAAATTTCAAATTTTCACCCATTTTAAAAAAGGGTGCAAAAAATACAGTTTTATTATTTTAAAAACAAACATTTTACGTGTTTTTTTTTGACTTTTGCGCCCCCCACACTTTTCATTGACGAAAGCATCTACGAAAAATCAAAATTTAAAACCCAAATTCTATTTTTCACCACGGTAATTTAAAAGGGGTGCAAAAAAAAAAACAGTTTTTTATATAAAAACAAAACACTACGGGGTTTTTTGACTTTTGCCCCCCCCCCAACTGTTAAAATTACGCAGCATTTTACGTAAAATTTTAAAACAGCAATTTTAAATTCACCCAGGGGGAATTTTGAAAGGTCCCAAAAAAAAACCGTTTTTATATCAAAAAAATTTTAACCCATTTACGTTTTTTTTGACTTTTGCGCACCCCGCACTTTTTCATTGATGCACCCATCTACTAAATTTAAAACGAAATTTTAAATATTCACCCAGGTAATTGAAAGGGAAAAAAAATACCGTTTTTTTATTTTTTCAAAACATAACGGGTTACGTTTTTTTTGACTTTTGCGCACCCAGCATTTTCCCTTTGGGAACTCAGCATCAAACTTTAAAATTTTTAAAACCCAGCAATTCTATATTCACCACAGGTGAATTGAAAGGGTTTCCAAAAAAAACAGTTTTTTAAATATCAAAACATAACATTTACGTGTTTTTGACTTTTGCGCCCCCCAGAAAGTTCATTGACGAGCATCAACGAAATTTTTAAAACAGAAATTCTAAAATTCACCACAGGGAATTAAAAGGGTGAAAAAAAAGTACATTTTTTTTAATAAACAAACATAATTTTTTACGTGTTTTTTTGACTTTTGGCACCCAGCACTGTTCATTGACCGGGCACCCTAGGGTTAAATCTTAAAACAAAATTTCTTATTAAACCACATGGGGAATTGAAAGGGAAAAAAAATACATTTTATTTATAAAAAACATAACAGTTACTTTTTTTTTTGACTTTTGCGCCCCCCCACACTGTTCTTTAAACCGCAGCATCTACGAAAATTTAAAAAGCAATTCTTTATTCCCACGGGGGTGAATTGAAAGGTGCAAAAAAAACCGTTTTTTTATCCCGAAAACATAACAGTTAAGTTTTTTTTTTTATTTTTGGGCGCACCCAGCAGTTCATTGACGCAGAACCCACGTAAATTTTTTAAAACAGAAATTTCTTTTTTTTCCCCACAGGTAATTAAAAGGGTTGCAAAAAATACCGTTTTTTATACCAAAAACCAAAAAAGTACGTTTTTTTGGATTTTTTTCCCCCACCCCGATTTTTTTAAATGACCCCTTTGCAGTTAAATTTAAAACCCCAGAAAATTTTGTTTTGTTTAGGGGGAAATTTGAGAAAACCTGTAAATTTGCCGTTTTTTAATTTTAAAGAGATTTTCCCAAAAAACAAATTCCAAAACCTTCCAAAAAATTTTTTATATTTCTGAAAAAGGACCCCAAAATGCAGGTGGTAAGCGAGCAAAAAGGGGGGGGATACACATGGAGGTAGCGGGTACGGGGAAAAGGGGTGCTCCCTTCCAGTGCTGGCGAAAACCCACGAAAGCCAGCGGATTGTCGGGTTGACGGGGCCCGGGGTCGGCCCTTTGTCATCCCCGGGGGTAGGGCCCTGGGGAAATTCAAAAGTAACAAACCCATCGCGCCAATCTGTCCTTCAGGGGTTTAAAATGCAACCTGCATCTAGCAGTTTTTACCTCCTCTTCCTGGGCAGCAGGGCCCCACAAATGTCTTTCAACAGCATCATCACATCCTTTCCAAACTTTGAAGCGGGCCCAAAATTTGAAAATCGTGTACCCCCCAAAATGTGGAAAAACCCCATTGTCTGGGACCTCTTTGATGAAAAAAATTGCGGTTGGGGGGGTTCAAAAGGCTTTTAAAAGAAAAGGGAGGATGATTTTAGTCGCTTCGGCCCCAGTTTACTGATGCCTTTCCAGAGGGGGTAAGGAACCCGGGTAAATTTGGGAAAAAAACGGTCCCCCAAAAAAAGGGGAGGGGCGGTCGCAAAAGGGGTCCGCTGATATAAATTCCGCCAGCCACGGTCAGCGAAAACCCCGCCCCTCGCTTATCCGCCGTAAAAAAAGGCCCGGGGGACCTCCAAGCCGGGGCCCTTTCCCTTTAGCAACCTCTGATTCACCCAGGGGATGTCATTTTGCCGCCTTTCCCGAAAAACGCAAAAAGTAGAGGCAAAAACCCTTAATTTTTTTAAAACCACCCAACATGTCTGGGTCACTTTGCAGCGAATCCCGGGGTTGAAATGGGGGGAACATTTGGGCCAAAAAAATTTCCCAGACCGACGCCGGGCCCCCCAACCCACTGCCACACCCCCCTGTTTTCCGCCTCCTCCTCCCTCCCCCACCACCAAGGGGTTCCCCTCAGCTGCCCATGTCCTCTCAGGCCCAATGATCAGGGATCACCTTTCCGTTTCCAGCCCCACCGTCCCCCGAGTACCCCCCACACCCCCAGGACCCCACCCCTACCCCTTCTCCTTCTGCCAGTTTTTACGTTTCTCCCGCCAACGGGGGGGCCCAGTCTAGCAGCGGGGCCTTTTCTGTCTTCCGGGTTTGGGGCAAAAAGAAACATTTTAAAACCCCAAACCCAAAATTTCCAAAGAAAAAAACCTGAATGCGGCATTACCGGGCTTTTGGGGCCTTGGAAATTTTTCCTTTTCCGTCTAGTGGACACAGATGGGTTCCCCACATAAAGGGCCCTCGCCCCCCCCCAAAATACCAAAACCCGGGAGAAAGGGCATTTTTTTTGCCAAAAAAACCCCTTTCCCGGGCTCTGGCCACCACGTTAAATTTTAAAATTTAAAGGCGTTGCCCTGCATCTTGCCCGGGGAAAAAAAACCCACCACCACCGAACTTTGGACTAGTAAGCAGGGCCCAAGGCCGCTAAAAATTCTGTGACAGCTCACGGGGGGTGAGCTGGGGGGAAATGCCCTCTGGGGTTTTACGGGGGCCCTTCACTTGGCCGGGGCAGGGCTTTTCAAAACCGCAGGGATGGTGCAGGGCTCTTTCCCCCCAAGGTCCTCTGGGGGGGAAAATTAAAGGGTGCCCAAGACACAAGGCCGTTTTGAAAATTAATCTTTCCCCTTGGGGACCGTCCACACACAGGTCAGGAGGCCTGTGGGGGCGGCTAAAATAAGCAACGAACCGAGCGCTGGCTGGGTGACCCAAAAACCTTGTTTCCAGGGAAGGTGGGGGTGCGATAACGGGCGGGGAAATCTGCTGGCCGCCCTTTAAAATCGGTAGGCGAGCCCATCCCCTTTCCTGGCCCATGTCAAGAACCCTTTTGTCCCCGAAATTTTAAAGGCCCCACCCCGGGGTAGGACTGCCCCCCTGAAGAAGGTGAGGTTGAGTTTTGCACTTTCCCTCCCCCCCCTTTCTTCGTCCCCCCTGGCTTTCCCTTTTTCCCGCGTACTCGGCCCCCCCCCGCCCAACCCTCTCATTGTTTTACGTGGCAACAAAAGCTGGAAAATTTCCCCCCTCCACATGCCCACCGAATTTTGGCAGCAGCGCAATGCCATTTTTTTTTTTTTTTTTTTTTTTTTTTTTTTAAAGCCCGTTTAAAAATGGGCACATGGCCTGACAAGCGCCGGGATGGACCCCCGGGGGGGGTTTTTGAACCACCGAATGGAGGATTTTTAAAAAGCTCTGGGACCATTTCCCTTTCCAAGGGGGTTTTAAGAAGGGCCCCCAAAAAGGTCAGTGCGGACAAAAGGGCCCTTGTCAGCATGTGCATTGTGGTGACTTTGTTCTGGAACATCGTTTTTGGGCACTCGAAACAACAGGTCCCGAGCGTTTGGAGGGGGGAACGGACACAATGGGGGCACGGAGCCCTTTCTCTCCTTTAAATCCACAAGGCCCGACATTTTTTACAATTTCAACGGTCTTTCAAATTTGGCATTTGGGTTTGGGGTCCAGAGCTAGTGCAAGGGTTTGGGGCCCTACTTTTCGGGGTTTCATCATCTAGGGAAGTCAGGGGGGAAAATGTTTAAGCTGGGGCCCCGGGGGCAGGGGAGGAGGGGGAGGGGGAATTCCTTGACACCGATTTTTCCGAAAGTCCCTGCCTTGGGAAAAAGGTTGGCGCGAAATTTGGGGCCCGGGGGAGGGGAAAAAGGGGGAAATAGTTTTTCTAGTGCCCCTCGACCCAGGGCTTGGGAAATCAAGGCCCAACCCCTCACATGATTTTTTTTGGGGTTCTCCATTTCCCCCCAACATATCCTCGCTTTAAAGGGCCCTCAAAAAAGAACAACAGGTTTTTTGGCTGGCCACCCTCCTGGATCCCCGGTACAAAAAAAAAAATCACAATTTTTTCCACCCACCCAAAAAGAGTTAAAAAACCCGGGAAAAGGGGACCTTTCTGATTTATCAACTGGAGACATCTGTTTTTGTCTGTTTTACGTTCCCCAAATGTCCCCCGGGGGAAAAACCCAAAAACAGCGACGTGACAGAAATAGAGTGCCCAAAAAGGATAAACGGGGAGCAGCAGGGAAGGTGGCAGGGAAACCCTAATGGGGACCCTGGCAATCTTTGTTTACCCCCCTCCCCCCAACGCATGGGGAATGCAGGGGACACATCCAACAAACAGAATCAGCTTAAAAATCATGGGTGCACGGGCTATCGGGGTTCAACACCGATGTTTTTGCATGGTTCCGGACCCCCCTAGAATTCTGGGTATTTCCCAAAAAGGGAGGAAAGGCCCGAGTGGCTCGCACGCCTTTGAGGTGTTGTCCTGCCCCGCAGCCAGCGTCATTTTCTGACGGACCTTCATTTAAAACGGGGGGGGATCATTACAGATCAAACCCCATCCCCGGGGTTTCCACAAAATTTAAAGTGGAATTTTTTTATTTTTATCAAGGGAATTTAGGCATGGATCTTGATGATGTTTGGGCCCCAATTTTCCGAGGTCACCCATTAGTTTTTCCAGTCTACTTCACTTCCTTTTCAAACAGAAATGGTCCCCCTTTAAAACTTTTTTTTTTAAAAAGATCAAATTTCCCTTTCTGCAAATTTTTTAAATTTTTTTCCCAAAATTCATTTTGCTGGTTTTTCTGTGAGGAGACTGTAAAAGACAGCAAGGTTTCCCTACAACACCGTATTCCATTTACTCCTTTTTTCTTAAAAGTTTTCCCCCATTGTCAAGGGTTTTTTAGGTCTTGTTCTGTGAGATTTCAGCAATAACTTGGGCCTTTGGAACAGAAATTTACTTCTAAGTCATTTCCCCTCCAATTTTTAAAGTGGGGGGAAAGTCATATTTTATTAAAATTTTTTTTGGGGCATGTTTCCCGTGAATACAGCTATAAAAAATGGTTTCCCTTTTTGGGGAAAAGAAATGTGGGTTCTAAGTGGGGAATTTTTCCCCTCACCCAATTTTTTTTTAAAAGGGTTAAATCATTTTTTATAATTTTTTGGGTTTAAATTATCTTTAAATGCAGCAAAAATACAGGTCCCCATTATTAAAAAAAGTTGTTTTTAAACCCGACATTTTTTTCTTCAAAATTTTCAAAAAGTTTGGGTAAAGGGGGATGGTGCGTCAAAACCCGGAAAAAGGTTTGGAACTGTTTAAAAGGACAATATTTTCAAAATGACTTTTTTTTTGCAAGAACTTTTAAACAAAGCAAACAATCCCCTGTAATTTAGACCCCTATTTTAATACAAAAGAAAACCCAAAAGAAAACAAAGACAAGGTTGGGATTCCACCCTATTTTTAAAAAAAATGTTTCTAATTAAAGTACTAAAAAACTTGCCCTGAACAAAAGAGCTGGGTTAAAAAAATTCCCAAATTTTTACAAAAGGGGGGGGGTCAGGGAAAAAATTTACCAGATTTGGTTTATTCAGAGGCCCTGGAGTATGGAGCAAAGGGCAGGAACAAAGTCCCGAGACCATTTCCTCCCGCAGTTTAGGAAAAAAAAAAAAAGAATGCCAAGAAAAGGGCCCTGGGTTTTAACAGGGGGCTTTTAACCCCCCAGTAATTTTCCCAAATGAAGCTCCCAAATTTGGGCCACACTCCCTTTGGGGGGCAAGCGCTACCCCGGTTTTTTGACTGTGTACAGAGGAAGGCTGGAGGGTTTTCACATTTAAACCGCGTTTAAAAAGATGACGGACGCCCGCCTGGGCTTTCACCGCACCCCCTGTAATCCGGCCCTGGGTTTATGCTTTTGGCCCCCCGGACAGGAAAAATCAAGCCAGTTTTAACTAAAAAGGGGTTTAAAAGACTCCTTTTTCCGGCACTTTTTAAATGTGGGGGGGCTGCAGGTTTGGGCTCATGCTGTGGGCCCCGGGCAGGGAAAAGTCCAAAGTCCATTTAACTAAAAAAAGGGGGGTTGGAAAAAAACTCCTTTTTTCCGGGGACTTTAAAAAATTGGGGGGTTTTATGCCGGTTTTGGGGCTTCCCTGCTGTGGCCCCTGGCCCTTAAAATCCCAAAACCATTTAAAACAAAAATGGTGGTGAAAAGATTTTTTTTCCCGGGCACTTTTTAAAGGGGGGGGTCATCGGGTTTGGGGGTCATGCGGGTTCCAGGTTTAGGGAATTAAATGCCCAGTTCAATTAACAGATGGTTCAAATCAAAACTGCCTTCTGGCAACTTTTTTTTGTGGGTGATGCAGGTTTAAGGGTCAGGCTGGGGTAAAGAAGGGATGGGAAAAAAGGTTTCCTGTGATTTTTTTTTCCTGTGACTTTTATAACCCAAAATTTGTGTTCCCTAAGATGTTCCCCCCGTATCCATTTGACGTTGGGGATGTTAATTTCAGCTTCCCCAAACCCTTTGGTTTGGGTGTAAATAATAAGGGTTTTGTTCCCTTTTCCCATGATTTTAAATGGCTTTGCGAAAAATAAATGCTCACTACAAAAAACCCCTTATCGAAAGGGGCCCGCCCAAATGGGAAAACGATCGATCTCGATAGCCAACCAATCGCTCAAAAAACTACGTCTTACACAAACCCTTTTTTCACCAGTTAGTTTTGGGATACACAAGGGGTATCAGGAAAAGAGAGATTTTTGGGGGGGTAGGGGAAAGCATTAGTCCGGGGTTTTGCATCTCGGGAAATATGTTAGAAAATAAGCCCAAACCTAAACCTTGCTCCAGTTAAAACAAATTTTAAAAAGGGTTTAAAAGGAAAAGAAAGCACCTCGTTTTGTATCAAAAACTGATTAAAAATTTCAAACCGCAAAGATTCCCCCCCCAAGCCCTTCTTTTTTCAAAAAGCTATTGCACTCAAAGAAAAATGTTTTTTTGCATCCAAAAAGAAGAAGCTGAGGAGAGGTTTGATTTTGGGGCTAGTTAAAGGAAGAAGTTCCGAGGTCAATGGGGACAGGGTTATTAGGGGAAAAACATAATTTCCCCATTTAAAAAAAAACGTACCTTGAAAACCCTTTTTTTAATCTCAGATGTTTTGGGGGATTGAGAAGAGGGGGAATGGGGCCAGCTAGTTTTTGAGTAGAGAGAGAACAAAAGAAAAAAGGGGGCTTCACGGTAAGCTTTTGAAAGGGGGGTAAACCCCAAAAGTTGCCCCCATGGGGAAATTCCAAGCCAAAAGGTAACGGGGGAGGAAGAACCTTTCCCCACCCACCTCTTTTCACCAAAAAGGTCCCGTTTAAAAAAAAAATAGAGGACCCCAAACGGGGGAGGCATGGGAAGGGGAAATTGGGTGGGAAACTAGCAAAGATGAAGCAGGTTTACGAGGGTGACCAAGTAAAAACCCAGCAAGGCACGGGGTTAATTTCCGAATAGAAGACACCCAGCATGTGGGGGCCTGCCAAGGACCCAATCAAGAAAAAAAAACTTTTTTGGCACTGTCTTAAAAGGGGGTAAAGGGGGGAAAATTAGGCAAAAGGGAAAGAGTGCCAAGTTTTCAAGCATTTTAAAAACCCGAGGGTTGCTGGTGAGGGACGCCCCGAAAACCTAAACACAAAAGCAGTCCCAGCCCAAAAAACCTCTACATCCTAATCCCCTCCAGAATGAAGAAAGCGCGCCTGAAATTCCCCTGGGTGTTTTGACCGTCCCCAACAGTTACAGGGGGGACAGAAACACCTATAAACAAGCTTTCATTAGACCCTTTTATTTTTTAGGGCTCAATGTTTCAGAAAATATAAATTTAAAACCAAAACGACTCATAAGCCTTATTGGTGAAAAGTGCCTTCCCAAGGGAAAAATTAAAGGACTATTTTTTAAAAGTCTGTGGGATAAGGCCCCCGGGCCCAGTTTTTCTAAATAAAGGGAAATGGAAAAGCCATATCTACCTCATGAAACGACCCCGGCCAGTGGAAGAAACTGGTAGGCCCGGGAAAATTTTGGGGAGGAGCGGTAAAACCCAGACAGAGATCCCCTTTATACGGGTTGAAGGACTTTCACTCATGCTAAGAAAAAGCGAACCACCATTGAGTTATTAGTGCTTTTCCCTAGTCAAAGGGGACAATTGTGGCAAAGAACCAATCATCGGTTACAATTTTGATTGAGGAAGTATCCAAAACAGTTCTCTACCCCCCGTTGGAAGATATTTTGTAGCAACACCCTTTTTGCCAAAAGGTGACAAAGAACCAAAAACTTGTGGAGATAATAAAAAAACCAAACGGGCTGAAGTGGCTTTCGGGGAAGTAAAAAGAAAGGTCTCACCCCTTTTACTTTTTCCAGCAAAACCTCCCTTAGGAGTAAAGTGGGGTTTGTGGGGGGGACCAAAAAAGAAGTCAAGAAAATTCCCTGTTTGGCCACAAGATCCTACACAGTTTCCCCGAGGCACCCATTACGATGAGACTTGGTGACTTTTCCCTACAGTGGGTTTGCAAAAGTCCCTTGTGTAGTTTTTGAAATCCCCAAAAACATGAAAATGAGGTTGGACCCTAAAAATGTATTGGGACACCTTGAAGCTATAAAAAAAAGTGGGACCCCGCCAATGTTTTAAGGGCCAGTTCAGTTTTCAAAGGGGAAACACAACTCCCAAAAACCCGTGTTAAAAAGTTTGCGCCACTGAGCAAGGAAAGTCCCCCTCCCAAAAAAACAGTGGGGCCCCCGTGTTTATTTAGCATCCTGAGTGCAAAAAAAAAAAAAGAGATAGTGAGAAAATGTTTTAAAAGAGGAAGGGATGCATTCTTTCCAAAGGGTGTTTTTGAGTGGTTGTATTCCAAACACTGCAAATGAAAATCAACCTTAAAGGGCACTACTCCAGTAAAAAAAGAGCTCCCGGTCCGTGCCTAAACCCCTACTAAAAGTAAAAGAGGGCCTTCAAAACCCCCATCAACAGGGGGTTGGGTTCAAAATCCAATTTAAATTTTTCCCCTCCCCCAAATTTTCTGTGTCAGAAAGAAAGGGTGGGACCTTGGGGAAATTCCCCGCTGTGATTAAAAAAGGAGATGAAAACCCGAGGTCAGTCCCTGAAACCCTCAACCCAATTAAAACCAAAAAATCCCCAAAACTCTAAAAAGTTTTTTCAGGGAAAAATTCCATGTTTTTCAAACCTGAAAACCCAAAGGGAAGGCCCTTTCCAACAAGGTTTTGTAGAAGAATTTCCCGAGGCCATTAACGCTTTTTTCAAACCCGGGGTTTTAAAGATGGGGCCGCATTTCCCCTTTTGGGGGCATTTTTGCTTCCGGGGGAATTCCAGAGAAGCATGGAATCTGCAAAGGAAAAGGGGCCGAGAGAAGAAAAATTTGTCAGCCATACCTAAAATGACAAAATAAATACACTTTTAAAACAATTTTTTTACCCCAAAAGAAATTTTGGGGAACTGTTTGCAGCGATACCAGCAAAATGGGGGGCAAGCTGACACCAAAAAAAGTGTGAACGTTTAAAGGAAAATCAGGTTCCTGGGGAAAAAACGGGGTCTGGAGATGGGTATACAAAGGATAGCTAAATTGCCCCATTGTGGGGTTGAAAAAAAAAAAACCCCCCTCCACTGTGGGGAAATTTAGAAAGGTCCTAGGGTTTTTAAACCATTACCGGGCTTTAAAAACCAGAATTCTCCAAGAAAGCAGCTCCCTTGTAAAGCTCTCTTTCAGGAACCACAAGTCGGGGTGACACCAGAAGGAAAAGGGAAATTGAACAAAAAGGCCCAAAACCCAAAACCCAAAGGAAAGAACTCACCCTTTGCCCCAAAATTTATCAACCGGACTCCCCCGTCCCCCAAAAAGTGTGGGGGAGTTGACAACTGTCTGTCAAACCCCCAGTCATGGGAAAACCCGGAACCCCCAAGTTCCATTTTTTCTTCAATTTTGGGTGCCCTCACAAATGGGGCTTGGAGCGTCTTGTACCAAGTCAAAATACAAGCTTAGAGGTTTTGGGTTTAGGGGTTTCCCGGGAAATTTTTTACAGCAGCAGAGAAAACCATTTTGCATTTTTGGGAAAAAAAAGGTTCCTAGCCATGAAGTGGGCTTTTCGTTGGGAAAGATTCAGAGTTACTTGTATTTCAGCCCCGTGTTTTTTGGTTTCAAAAGACAAAAACCCCTAACCCCATGTTTCACTATTGGGAAAATCAAAGCAACTGGTCAAAATGGGGGGCAGAACTAGCCGACTTAATTTGCTCCCAAATAACGCCAAAAAAAAGCTAATCTGATGCAGATTTTTGCTAAGAATGCCCTTTTGAACCGAAGAATTCATTTCAACATGCCTTTAAGAAATTAGTTTGGAAGCTTTGATGAGGGACCCTAGAAACAGAACAGGGCCAGCAAGAAGAATTTCACACCAATGGGTTCCCTAAACGTGGGAAAAAACAACAAAAGGTTTTGGGAAAAGTTCATCCCCTTTTTAATCTGTCAAATTCCAAAAAAAGCTATCAGAAAGTTTAGAAAAAAGACAAAAATTTAAATTTGGAAAAAGGGGCTCCATACATCAACCAAAATAGACTAAACCCAGTAAGAAGGGGAGGGGTCAGAGTCTCCCGCTACAAGCCCTTCTTTTTTTTTTATGAGAATGGCCTTTAAAATTTCAACTCATTTTGAAGGTATACCTACTGAAGAGAGGTCCAAACCCGCAGTTTTTATGGCCAAAAATTTACCCTCGGGTGGTGTTTTAAAGGGGAAATTCACAAAGGGTGGGAACTTAGGAAATTGAGGGGGAAAGTGAACCTTGCCCGTGAAAAAGTTTTTTTGGCCAAAAACATTTCAGAAAGATTTGAACATTAGTGACCAGAGAGTGTGTGGGTTTTTAAAAGGGCAAGCGTCCCAACAAACCGAAACCCAAAGCCCCCAAAGGGTAACATTACAACCCCTTTCCCCCTTTTGAGATGGTGGGCCATAGACTTTCAAAACTTGAGAAGTGTAAAAAGGGGGATATTTTAAAAAATCTTAGGGGGTTAGGGACCTTTTCCCAGATTTGTAAACCTACCCCACTCCCAAACAATTGGAAAAAACGGCGCAAAAAAGTATTTAATGATTTTCATTAAAGTTTGGATTCCTAAAAGGGTGCTTGAAAAGGAAGAGTTTAAAAATCAATCTTCCCAATTTGGGGAAAAGTATTGCAGAATTCGAGTCTCATAAACATCCATCCAAAAAGGTAATGGAAGGTGGAACGTTCATGTACTTACTTCAATGCAAAAGACTTAACCTCTGAAGAAAAAAAATTGGGAAAAACCCCCTTAACAAAATTTTTTGTTACAACGCACAAGGGAAATTAAACAGGTTACCCCAATTTTTTCGGCAATCTGTTTATTTATTTTCGAAAAAGATGGCCCGATAAAACCCTTTGTATTTTAAACTGTGTTTTTAAGGTAGGAAATCTTGAGGCACATGCAATTTTAAACTCTTTTAACAGCAGTGACTTTGTGTATTGGGTTTCGTGGTACAATCACAGAATTTTAAATTTAATTTAGGGTATGAATCTTTTTGAGTGTTTATGTGGAGAAAAATATTTGACGTGCTTCAATATTTTTTTGGGTGGGTAGTCAGGTAATATGATTGTGAGAATTTAAGAGAAGTTGGTTTCCCTTTGGGGTTTCAAAATAAAATTATACCACACAAAAATATTCTTATTATTTAATTTTTTAAAAAATATTGTTTTTTTAAATAAATAAAAAAATATAAAATATTATATTTAAAAAAAATTAATAAAATTCATTTTAAACTTTTGGGATTTTTTGGTTTATTAATAAAATTTAGGAAGGGGTTTGGTTTTTTAAATTGGGTTAAGTATTTTTAAAAAAAATAAATGTTGTGTTGTTTTACTCGAAGAAATGTTTGGCTCGTTTTTCCCCCTATGTTTGTTTTTTTGTTCTTTTTCCCCATATGTTTGTAATTTCTTTTGTCGATTTTGTTGTAATTTCACGCAGGTGATGTTTCCCCTACATACCCTTTGCCGCATGGACATTTTATATAATAAATGCGTTAAAGTAAAAAGCTATTATCCTTTAAAGGGTATGTATTTTTAAAGGGGGGGGAAACATATTTCCCACAATAATCGACCTTTTTTTTTTTTACATAAAGGCTGGGAAAGCCCCAATTTTAGTTTTTTCTCAATATATTTTTTGTTTTAGACTTTTAGGAAAGAAATAAAATTTTTTTTTTTTTTTTTTTTTGCATAAAAGATCACCAGGGTTTCCCCTCTTTTTAAAAAAATGTCCCTTGGTTTATCCAAAAATTTTAAAACCATACTTGGGTTTGTTTGAAAAATTCAATAGCGTGATATAGCCTTCCTGAAATATTAGAGGGTTTTGTATGTAGTTTATATAAAAAACGAGGTACTTCTTTTTTTGTTCTCCGTTTATACAATAGATT